>JBBMKC010245835.1:0-10615 GCA_037834085.1 Bipalium vagum
GATCGTTCACAAAAAACTAATCAAACTGTTCTCAAATGGAAATTTAATACAATAAAAATGTATTAATTAATATTTAAATATATTTGATTTCAGGTGTTTTTTGTTGAAAAATTCAAGAAATTCAGAAGAAAAATTTCCTTAGACAAATTTGCCCATTGAATTGTTGCGCTTATTTAATTTCTGCTTTAATTGACGTGTAGGAATAATTTTTTCAATGGATTCTTATCATCGTGGAATCTCCATCAGTTAAAGTCAACGAACAACTGCTTCATTATGTGCGTTGAAAAACAAAACTGCTTTTCTTCCTCAAACCGCTGATTCCATAGATGGTTATCTTTGCAAAGATCTTAAATCAATATTAAAAGAAATCAATAAAAATTGATTTCAGTAATTATTACAAAAAATAAAAAATAAAAACTAATAAAACAAATTATATAAATGTCGGTATTTATTATTTGGGTTTATTCATTGCTTATTGTCGCTGGTTTCCGTGGAAAATGTTGGATCTTTATCTTTTCTAATTTTTGCTGGACTGGACTTTTTATTGCAAAAATATTAATTGATGTATGGTAAAAGTTTTTTCCTAATCATAAAATATCATAAGATTTAACATGGAAAATTATTCTTCTTTAATAAGATTGACTGTCGTTCTGACAAATTATCAGTATGGCATCATCTGTAACCAGGTTCTGGACTGAGTGAAGAGTTGTACAAAAAATTTCCCATAAAAAGTCTTAGAAAGTAAACAATAAAGCTAATAATAATAGTGGTAATAATAAAATAATAATAATTATTATTATTAATATTTATCGCCTTTTAATCAATAATTTTAAGATTTTTTACTAATTTATTTTGTAACTTTAAAACTTTTTATACATATTTTTTCAAACCAGGGAAATTCGGTATTCTTCCTTTTGAAATGTATAACGAATTTCCATGGTTTGAAAAGAAATTTGAAGAAATATTAAAATTTTTCAAAAAAAAATATAAATATATATATAAGAAAATAAATTAGTAAAAAATCTTAAAGTTATTGATTGCAAAGAGATAAATATTAATAATAAACATTTATTATTATTTTATTACTACTATTATTATTAGCTTTATTGTTTAAGTTCTAATTATACATATTTAAAATTATTTTATTTAATTCTATCATTTAATTTATTACAGTTGATTGTTCAAATAAATAATATTTAAAAAAGGGTACTTATAATTAAATTGTAAATAGTGTTTATTTTAATATTAATAATCCATTATATTATATTATAAATGTGATTTTAATATTAAAATCTCCCATGGTCTGATTACTCTCCTTACATATATAATTTCTTATAAAGTAACACAAAATATTGTCATTTCATTCTTATCCGTGTAATTAAAGTCACGTATGTATCTTCAGTAAAAAAACCCTTTATCAAAAAGATCTGTCTTTTGGAATTTTGTTACAACTCAGAATTCAGCATTATTTAAACCAATTTTTAGGGGCAAAATACTTTCGACATGTGAAATTAATTTGATGTTTCACTCCTATCAATACAATTTCCGGAATTATGCTCATATTGGTCACTGCAGCAATTAAACAACAATATCAAATTTAGCGAATACTTGTATCGGAGTATTATCAGAAGACAAATATAGTTTGTGTGGAAAGTCTTAGCTTAGAAACTAAAGAATCTCAAACACGTTTATTAATTAAAATAATTTCTGATGACCATGTTTTACTATAGCCTATTTCTTTTGCTGTTGAAATAAAGAATCTATATTTCCCGTTATCAAGTGATCAGAAATGAGTTTGATTATATTCTGAAGATTAATGCAGCACAAAAGGTTGCGCCGACCTCGATCTTCACTTGTTCTCAAGTTTGAAATGTTTCATTTTTGACCTTTGGATAAATAATCCAATTAATATTTGCCGTGATCATTTCGTTGACATCGTTTTTAAACTGGAAGAGCATGTCATAAGAAATTTGGTCTTTATTAAAGCCACAATTTTAAAATTTCATCAAATTAATTTCATCAATAATTAAAGACTTAAACCTGCTCTAATTACGTATTGAATTTAGATATTCACAATGCTTTATTTAAACAACGTTACAAAGTGATATACGAAAAACTGAAACTATTAATTCCTAATATTATTAATTTAAAATCTTATAATTAAGCATTGGTCACTTTCAAAAGAATTTAGAAACCCAATTTAATGTAATAAAAAAAATTAAAAAATTAAAAATTGATCTCTCGGATATTTTGCTTTTATATATATATTTTTGATCATTGTAAAAACTTTGTTTTTCAAAATTTGTTAAAAAACAGTTCAAGAATTATAAGTGAGAAAACGGTTAATGTTTTCAAATTCCTTAAAGAAAACTTAGACACAGTTTTTTATTGAAATTTTAATGGAGTTGAATTAATCTTTTAAATATCTCCAGATTGGTACTCAAATAATCGAAAATATTAAATTTAAAATAGAAAAAATTTAGTGATATCATTTATTATATAGGTTGTTCCAAAACACAGGAAAAAGTTGTTTTGCCTATCATGTTTTTAGCAAACTACATTTTATTTAAATTTAATTATTTTGTATTAAATTGATTAAAAATAGATTTGAAATAATATATTTATTAAAAATATTATAGATATGCATATGAATCTCGATTTGTAAATTGATATCATTCGATGCTATTGTGCAAATTCGAACTCTCCTTCAACTGCAATTAGGAAAATCAAGAGGGAAAGATATTTTATCAAAATCCCAAGCACAAGTTCGGCAGCAACCAAACTTATTCGGAAATTTGAGACAAGTGGAAGTGTACTCGATGTACCTCATGGGAAGCTTTCTTTAGTCAGTGGACGTAAAATCGTTATTAAAGATGCATTGGATGATAATGATGGTAAAACATCCATTTGAAGATTAGCCATTAAAACTAATATTCCACCAACTCAGATTCAAAGAGTTTTGAAAGATGAGAAGTTGAAGCCTTATAAGATACAGCTGCTCCATAGGTTAAAGCCTACAGGTTATAAGGAGCGAGTTAAATCTGGTCTGTGGTTTTTGCAACAACAGGATATTCTGCCTAACATTTTCTGGACTGATGAAGCATTCTTCCACATGAATGGTGAAATTAGCCGATATCACTGCTGAATTTCGGCTTCTAGGAAGCCAACATCTTTCATGACAAAAACACTTCATCCGGAAAAAACTGTGCCTGGATAGGATTCAATTTCAGATTTGTTATGCAACCATTTTCCTTCCATGAAAAAAGATTAATTACATTGATATTTTGAAAAATGTAGTTAGACTTGAACTACAAAAAGAAAATTAATGAAATAAACGTACTTCATGCAGAATGGAGCATCCTCGCATTATGCCAATGATGTCCGAAAATTGTTAAATGAAATATTTGGTCCGCACAAGATGATATCCAAAGGATGTGCCAAAAATTGACCTACTCGTTCACCAGATTTGATACTAGTTGATTATTCATTTCTGGGTTTTCTGAAGACAAGAGTTTTCCATAACAAAACACAAAAAATATTATTGAACTGGAAAACCGAATTGAAGAAGAATGTTGTAGTTTTAATCCCGAAGATATTGTCCTTCAATATTGTCCTTCGACGAAGAATCGATATGATGATATCTGCTGAAGGAAATTATTTTGAGAACATGTTATAGGAAAAACTAGTACATTCGACATATTAAATACATTTTTTTTTCATTAATAATATCATTTTTTGTCTATTTTATTTATCGTTTACTTTTTTCTTTGGTTTTGGAACAACCTGTATAATATTGTATTGATTATGTTAGTCTTATGCATGTTTATGAAGTTTAATATTTTGGTTGGTAAATTATCAATTAGTTTTTGATAAAGTTAAATGGAAATGATATGCTTTTCAAGAGATCAAATAATGAGGAAACGATATGACAAGGCAGTTAAAGTGTGTTTTGGTATTAGGAAAAACGAGAATTTGAATTGAATTAGAGGTAATTTTATGTAAAGCTGATAATGTGGGACTGGTGACAGTTTATGGGTTATGAACTTGTATAAATGATCTTGATGTTTCGATAGTATTGGTATGGGAAAATTAATTGATAATAATGAACTGATAGGTATAGTCGGTTGATATATTCAGTCACTTAAATATTCTTGTAGAGGTTCCCAGCATAAGTGAAATAATAATTTCACCAAATTGAAAATAAAGAAAGAAAGATCAGTATAAGCAAGTAAAAAAGCGAGAAAAAGGTGATTATAGGAAGGCAAAATAATTCATTGATCTGACAAGAGACTGATAAGAATTCATTTTATGTAAGTCTTCAAAAATATGCCCAAAGCATAATGTAAAATAAAAGAATTGTATTACAATTTCAAATATTACACGTCAAGCAAACGTGGAAATAGTTCAGCTAGCAATACTAAATATTCAAAGATTTTTTACACTTTAGAGTTGTAAAGCAATCTAATTGACACAATGTATATATTTCTCATTATAAAATTACGATCAATATAACAATGCATAATTTTGCTTTCTTTCTATTTTATTGAATTAGCTTTGATCAATTGATTTCTAATAATTATTTTCACTTCGAAATGATATTACCATATATGTGAGTGCATCTACTTGAATAAATCCACATTATTTACCTATACACCTAATTTTTATAACTTTACTCGGATCTCATTCTAAATAGCTGCTTTGTTTTAAGTGATTAATTTAATCTCAAAGTAATATTATTGTTTAGCTTTACCTTTGTAACTATTTAGTGTAATATTAAAATTTTAAAAAATGGTCGCTATTAAGTTGCTGCGCTCCCATAAACGCTCCACTAATCAAAACATCACGCTGTAAGTTTTGATTCCACAAAAAATTGCATAACATAAGAAATTTAAGTTCATAAATATTAAATTAACCTTGACAAAGAAACTGCGGTGATATCGAAGTTTAACCAAATATTAAATAAAGAAAAGTCTAACAAAGAATTGTAATTCTCCAATAGCAATATTAATTTTAATGATTGTCAAAGGTTTTGGATGATCGCTGTCAGTCTAAATCTGGTCTTGCTCCACGAGGCTCATTTCAGGGTCCTGATTAGATATTTTATTTGTGATTTTTTGAGCTTGTACTGTGTTAATATTTTGTGTGTATATAATTAACTATTTGAGTTCGTCTTTGTCTATATAAAGTCTTAAACTAAAAAAATTATTAATAATTTTCTAGTTTTGTTTTCACAGGTTTTTGTTAAAGCACCATGATGGTATGTTTTGCATTACTGTTATTATCATTTATTATCATAATTAAAAAATTTTATTATTATTATTAGTATTATTATTACAATTTTGATGGAGTGATGGAATAATGGAAAACTTAAAATGAAGTTAAAATTAATTTTTATTGCACAAAAATAAAAGACCGTGTGTAACAATTTAATAGTAATAATGTTCCTATACCAATATTAAAGTATAAATTAAACTTAAGAAAATTTTAATTAATAAAATTGACCACGAAAAAGATATTGAAGAAATTACTGATGGAAACTATGTACAAAGTCATCGTAAAAGAATTTATAAAAAATCATAGTCTAAACTATTTGTTTAAGTGTAGCAAAGTAAATTAGCTTTGAAAAGAGGTATCAACAAAAACATTTAAAATCAAAAAAAAAATTTTTAAAAACAAAAATGGAAAAAGGTCCCGGAAGGTTAAAATAAATCAATGTTTCACTAAGGCAGTGTATGTTTTACTTAGATATCATGTTTTATAGAAAGTAGTTTATTTTCCAAAGACCCGAGATCTTTTATTTTTTGTGCAAATCGTCTTAAATAGAAATTTCTCACTTTCTCTTCAGAATCTTTTTCTAAATTGAAATAGAGAGATATTATATATATTCATAAAGATCTTAGATTTTGTTTATTTATATTCCAATCAGAAATATAAACTTATAGAAATATTTATAAAGTTAACTTTGAAGTTCGATTGAGTGAGCTAAAAAATTAATAAAATAAATAATTATAATATAAAATAAAATCACACAAAGATCCACAAAGATTATTGTCTGAAATGTTAAATAAATGTCAGAATAAATGATTGTAAACTGCGGAGAATAACGATTATTTTGATTATAAGATTTTCCTTTATAAACATTATATTTTCAATTAAGATAGCACAATGATCTAAAGAATGCGATGGAGTTCTAATGTCGGTCGACATGACTAAAAAGTTCAATTAATATAAAAGAAGAGAATGATTTGGAAAAGAGAATGTAAAGGGAATTGAAAAGAGGATGGATATTTTAGTATTTATCTTCAAATAAAATCAATTGTTGTCTACCACGTAAAAGTATGAAAATTATTATTTTCCCAACTACATTCTTGCACTCTTCAATAAAATAACTGGGATTCATCTTTTTCTCCATTGAATGATTCGAAAGGGCGAACATATAAAATCTATTACACTGAGCGGAAGAGGCTGAAATTCAGAAGGCCCAGGATAAAGACTGTTTGGTAATTGTGAAAGAGTCTGGATGCTGCGCACTTTTCTGGACTTTTACAGCTGATCAATATCATAATGAAAAAGTGCGATTTCGATAATGAGTATTTAAAATAATAAATGGATTCCTGATTCTGGCAATGAAGTTCAACATTGATGAAGTAATCATTTTGTATCAGTTCAAAATGCAAAATTCTTTGAAAGTTCAACATCATAAAAATCATAACTTTGTTGGAATTGACAACGAATGTTCAATTTTCTCTGAACTTACTTTTCCTGACAATTGTGGTTCTATCCAATGTCACTATTTGCTTCCAAAATCCCCCACTTTATGGGCACTTGAACAGCTTAAGGAAATCTCGATTCTTTCAGTAGTTTAAATTTATGTAAGTAGTTCAAGAGAATCCAGTTTTGAATTTAAGTAGATAAAATAATGATGGTAGTATGATATGTATTAAGTTTCGACTTCAAATCAATACAGCTTGAAAAAAAGTTTTCTTCCAACGCTTCAAATAATTTTTTAAAATTTGGGTTCCAGTATACTTAGATTGTTATCCTTGAGGGTTGAAATTATTGGATTGTAAATTCTTAGATCATCTCAAGACCTTTCATTTAATAGCTGTTCTTTCAGTATTACAAGGATTATTTGAGGAAATTTATTATTGTTGACCCCATTGTTTTGTGTACCTAATTTCTCTTTCTTCTAAATTTATCTAAATAAATGTTAACTTTTGTAATAAAACTTTAAATTAATATTTTAGCACCGTATAAATATATTTTTTTTAATAGTTTAATAAATAATCAATAAATCAATCCTTTATTTATACAAAAAAGTTAATTTTTTTTGTTAACCCCAAATCTGGCTATATAGTCCAGTCTATGGTGAATCTCTGAATATTCTTCAGATTCATTTTTTAAACAATAAGATATTCGTTGTTTAAGTTTCTGAGAATTTTGGGGTTCTCCGATTCTTATTATATGCAGCTCGCTTAAAATCGGCCCAAAAATCTTCAATTGGCAAGACTTTTTGAATTTTGACCAATTCCACAAGTATTGTTCAATTTCAGGTCGAATTTCGTCGCAATTTTTGGTTGATGACCACTCCATTTTTTTCTTTCACCGTTTTCAGCACGTGATATTATTCGGTAAACAGTTGATTTAGGTATGCCTTCAACAATGAAATGCCTAGCAATAAAGTTTTTCCCTAAATGTATGTTTTATTGTAAAAATGTACAATACGATGGTTTTGAGAGTCATTTCTAAAACTATAAATAATTTAATAAAAAGTAAATGTTTATCTTTATCACGTTAGAAAATAGTCTTCGGATTTCCGTTCTCGAATAAGTCATGTTCTCTATCTTGTTCAATTAAAGGAGAATACAGGTCTGAGTATTAATATTTCGATAACATTTTACTTAGCAAAATATTTTTGATACATATCCCAGCTTGTTATCTTGATTTCATACAAATTAACTGAAAAGAATAAACTGAATTGCAATGAGTTGCCATCTCTTCAAGAGTGCGCATTTTAACCAAGACATTTTGTAAAGCCTAGTAGCGCATTTTGTCCAACATCTGAGGGAAAAGTAAAAAACTCCAGAACCTGTTCCAAAGAATGATCTATACCCGATGAAAGATTCTAGAGGTACTATTCACTAAGAATTGGTTCGAAATTAAGAAAAACTAACTGCATTATCTGCTTCAATTTTCTAAAACCTTGACACTACAACAATGCCAAGCTTTACATAGCACAGCAAACCTCTCAACATTTTCTAAATTTCAAAACGAAAATGATTCCACACCTCCCATAATCACCAGACAATGGTCTCTGGGACATCTATCCAGGTTTTTAGAAAATAATTTGTGAAACCTGGAATTTAATTCTACTTTGTCTATCAAAATAGACCGCTGAGACGTTTCTGAAGACCTCGAATTATTTCTATCAACATTGAATGGAAAAGTTTGTAGATCAGTGAAACCAATTGTAATATATATCGAGAGATAGGGATTTTCAGTTGGATTATTTGTAATAAATTTGGCCTTTTCAACTTTTATATAACAACGAACCGAATCTTTTCAGAGATCCAATAGTTCATGAAATATTTGGAAAATTATATGCTTTCCTAACCAACTGTTATCATAAAGTCTTAATTATGACAAAAGAAAATGGAAATACCTTTTGTGGTTCTTTAAGACTTAAAGGGGAAAGATTTTGGATTTTCTGGATTTTACAATGAAAATGAAATATTTCTGTATTACATTAAACGTGTTAATTCTGCTGAAAAGAGTTCCCTTAAATGTTGAAGACGGGCATCGTATGAGGTTTATATCTATAGCAATGGTAACAATTAATAATAGATTACCTAAATATAATATAAATAAATAGAGCATTTGACAGTAAAGATCATCCTGTTTTACTGACACAATGTTCCCTTCATCGTAACGTCTTCGTGAAATACGAACTAAAAAGGTTGACAAATTGGAAACTGTTCGAACAGTAATGCTAGAAACGACGAGTTTCAACTATTACCACCATAACTGAACCAAAACCGAAATCCGTTGATAAAAACTCGTAATGTCTCTATAAATCTTCAATATTTCAACATTGTATTTAGCGATTGTCAAGTTTGTTCGTATAATTCATCAACATCCTGAACGCTTTATGAATGATACCTTTGCGTGTTCATGCTCTTAAATGCAATGGTTTCTGCGACGCCATCACAAATGGCCTATTACGACCGATGTCGGGGAAAAGAATGAAAATTTATGCCACTGATTGAATCTATGATAAAATACCATTTAATATTCAATGCGACAAGGCAGAGAGCTCCGTTGATTAGAAAGACCGCACCTCATCATTCAGCTAGGGACAGATTAGAAAGAGCAAATTTATTAATTAAGTCTATTGAGATAATTAAAATATTAAGGCGATATAGGGCGATAATTTCAGTTGATCGTATATATTGATAAAATGGTTTTATAGATGTCAATTGAATGATAAATGATGTTCTGTGCTCACTCAAGACTTTAATTACCGCACGAACCGGGTAGGCATAGATGGATACAATTAATGTTGGTAATCTCAGCTGCGAATCATTAAATTGTATAAATAATTAACAATTTTATCCTATATTTTGTTATGATATTAATTAATTTTTTCAAATCAAGTACACTGCTTTTTTTCTAATATCTTGGTTATTAATATTTAAATATTTAACATTTTATCACTCTTAGATTCTGTAAAAAATATTAATATTAATATTAATTGTTAATTATTATTATGATTATGATTATGATTATTATTGTTATTATTATTATTATTATTATTATTATTATTATTATTATTATTATTATTATTATTATTATACTAATATTCTAGACCCTTTATAAGTTTTTTAATTCGAAGGGTTAAAGGATGTGCCCTTGGTCAACCGAACATATTTGATAATTTAGAATATATATCAAAATGTCTAATAACATGAAAATGTAAATTAAAAGAGTTTAATTTTACAAATTATTAAAACAAATATTCATTAAAATAAAAATAAAAATTTTTAAAATAATTGAATACTCAAAATCAAGTTAATGAAATTACGTTAATTATGAAACAAAAGATTTATTAAGATTTATTGAGATTCAAGAGGTTATAAAAAAGAACAAGAAAAATCTCAAGAAATTTCTTTTTGATATGCTTTGTTTCAAAAAATATTATTAATTAATATATAAAATATATAAATATTTTTACAATGCAAGTTCGTTCAACCTGAACCTTTTTTCATTCTCAAGCAATTTTTAAAAAAAGACTTTGTAAATGCACCTAAAAATTTTATAACTGAAGAAAGATATAATTAAAAATTTATCTGAAAAGGAAAATAGTATATGAATTCAATCGGAAAAAATTATTATTATTATATTATAATATTATAGCAATTATAATTATGAAAATACATTAATACAGGGTGCGCCAAAAATCCCTTCCTACCCATTTATTAAAATAGAAGTCAAAACGTAATACATAAATAAAAAATTTTATTAATACAATATATTTCAACAGAGGCATAATCTTTTGGTTTACTTTTTAAAGATTATGTCTTTTAAATGATGGCCGCCAGAGCGTTTACAAATTTCA
>JBBMKC010245846.1:0-10614 GCA_037834085.1 Bipalium vagum
TGAGAATCAAAAGAAAAGACAGCCAGTCAAACTATCCGACTTTGTAAAGAAGATGAATACTGCAAAAGCAAAGACACAAAAACCAAGTTATTGATATAAAACATATGAAGATAATTGTCCACAATATTCCAAATCTGTTTCAGATTGAAAATCAAATTTATTGTACTCTTTTACATGTTCTTTTAAATCCTCAAGTGGTGGTAAACCATATGAATCAAAGTAAAAATATTTTTAATATCCAACTCAATGAATTCCTTTTTGATTTATAATTTTGATAATTAATAATTAAGGGAACTTCAGATTTTATTCTTTTCTCAGTTCGTTCACCCTACATTAAAACTTTAGGGGAATTTCTAAATCTTCTGCAATATCTATTAAATCAAAATTTGTTGTTGAATTAATTCCATACTTACATAAAAACTCTAGTAATGTATTTTTTTTACAATCTTAACTCGACTCGAAATCTTTGGTTTCAAAAGTGAAGCTTGCATTTTTTTTAATAAAATTTAATTTTTTTAAATTTTAAATTCTTTTAATTTTTCTAAACTAAAATTTTGTAACTCTTTTAAAATTTCTATAAATTTCTCATTTTGCTTACATGAACAATAATTATTGAATGGAACTTTTTTATAAATTTGATATAAAATATATAAAGTTAATTGTCCACTATACAACAAATCCATTTCACTTTGAAAATCTAATTTATTGAATACTATAGTCCGCTCATATA
This sequence comes from Bipalium vagum, assembly GCA_037834085.1. Classification (NCBI taxonomy): domain Eukaryota; kingdom Metazoa; phylum Platyhelminthes; order Tricladida; family Geoplanidae; genus Bipalium; species Bipalium vagum. The sequence continues at coordinate 731 of JBBMKC010245846.1, forward strand.
CTTCTGTACTTTCAAGTAACATAGTTGAAGAAGGAGGTAAATCATAAGAGTCAAAATAAACACAATTATAATATCCAAGCCACTGGATTCTTTCTTCTTTCAAATTTTGACATTCAATTATTAAAGGAATATCAGAATTAATGTTTTAATTTAATTTCTTCATCTTTCATGAAAACTTTTAAAGGCATATCTAAATCTTTTTCAATTAAAACAAATTTTTTATTTGTATTTATACCATATTTACAAAAGAATTCCACTATTTCTTCCATCCTTTTTTAAAAATAAAATTGGAAAAAAATTGTTAAAAATTTTTATATTAGGAAAAAAAATTATAAGAAGTACTTTTGAGTTGGGTAAACGAGCCTTCGGCTCTAGCACCTTCGTTGTGTTTATTTACTTTTCTCACAAGGGTCAAAGTAAAGACCATTTCATTGTTTAATTATTTTAATTTTATTTTTACGAAGCTTTTGCAATAATTCCTTTAAATCTTTCCTTTTAGATTTATGTAAACTTTTATAATCAGAAGAATATAGAAGTCTATCTTTTAATCCTTTTCCAAAATATGGATCATAATATAAACCTGCTCCAGTTGATACTTCTGTAGAGGTTTTTGATTTCAGCTTTTCCATTTCCACTTCTAATTTCTTTTTTCCAGTTCAATCTTTTCTTTCTCTGCATTATATTTTTGAGCTTCTTTTAATTTCTGAAAAGCTGTTGTTACTCCTCCTGCAACGCCTCCAGGTGCTCCTAAGCCTGCGAATATAGCTTCTAAAATTGGAATTAATGGAAGAACTCCTCCTGATTTTTGTTCTTCAGGTTGATTGTCAACTTGATCTTTGATTTCATTTATTATCCTTTTAGATAAATACTATTTTTCCCCGTCGAAAGTTATGTATTTAGGTTTTCTTATTTCTATAATATTTTGTAATTTTTCTTCTGTTATTCCGGTAGTCATTTTTTATTTATTTTTTAAGAAAAAATTTGAAAAATTGTAATTATCTTTAAATTTTAATTATTCTTAAATTTTAATTATTTTTAAATTTATCGATTAATATAACATAGAAAAGTGGAGAATGGCATTATTCACTTTTAACCAATGAGAAAAATTCTAAAAATAAAACTAAATTTATTAACAAAGATATAAAAGTCTAAAATTCAACTCTAAATTACCCTAAATACTATAGTAAATTTTTTTCACATAAATTTTCTAATTTTAAAGTGTTTTTTAATAAAATAAATTGATACGCCATATTTAAAAATCTCCGGGTGCGCTTGTCCAAGGCGAAAAAATCTTGTTAAAACATTGACAGTCTTTTGAATAATCAATACCATTCTTCTTTAATAATAACATGTATTTTCTTTTGCATAATATTTTCAAGTTCTCTAACCTTTCCGCTTGAATTGCATAAACCATCAATTGTTTCTTTGCTTCTGATTTTATTTTCATATCACATTTTTAAGTAATTGAAAGACAATTTTTGAAGTCCAAAAAATTGAAATTTTTAAAAAATATTTCATTTGTTATTTTAGATGTCAGCATTTTCTTAAAAATTTTCTCTTCTACATTTTTTTCTTCCGTAGCGGTTTCGGTAATAACTCCTTCAAGATCATCTTTTTCTGTTACTAAAATATCTACATATTCAGTTTCGTTTGATATTGACATTTCTCCTGTAATTTTCATATATTTATTTTGAAAACTGGAACCTAAAGTTATTAATTCATCATCATGAATATTTAAATAAATGTATTCGAAAATCATATTTTATTGAGTTTTCATTTCTATTTCCATTTTATTTTCCATATTTCTAAAAAAAGATTTTAAAATAAACATTATACTAAATCGATTGTTTGATAAGTCTCATTTTGAAATTAAACTTTTATTGAAGCTTCCTTTGAATAATTCCAGCAAAACTATCAACACCATATAAAATAAAATAAAATTTTTACCTTCAACTGTGATGAAAAAATAAAAATTATGACAAAAATTAATACTTAATTGTTTTCAGATATTATAGTCAAGACAATAATTGATATGTTAATAGCAACAAATAATACATTAGTTTAAAAAAACAAAATAATATTAATTAAATAAATAAAAAAAAATATATAAATATCTAAATTTAAATTCATTATTTACTTAATTAAAATATTAAATAAATTTATTATTTTAAAATTGAATTTGTTGTAATTATCAAATTTTTATTTCACAGAAAGCTTCTTTGAAGCTCATTCTCATAAAACCTTTCTAAAATCTTTTCTCCATTTTTATCAAGAATTCCATATACAATTTGATTTGTTAAATAAATTTCATTAACAATAAATTAACATTAGTCCATTTTACCGTGTATCCTATTTCGAATTTATTTTTAGATTTAAAAATTCGAACTTTATCTCCAATTCGAAATTTCGGATTTAAAGATAATTGAGAAACAGGGGAAATTTTATCAGCTGCATCAGTTTTCAATTTCTCAGAATTAGCCATAATAATCTCAGCCAACTTCGTTGGACTTTTACCCGCTTCATAAGGAGTCATTCCAATTGAACTATGAATTTTATTATTATAAAAATTAATAAAATTTGGTAATAAATTTAATAATTTTCTATTTTCTTGTTCTGTAAATTTATTAGACATTAAATTTTTAAAAGTTCTATTAAATCTTTAAATAACAACTGCTTTTCCTTCATTTTCAGTTGAATAAATTTCTATTTCATTATCATTACAAAATTCCTCAAATGTTTTTTATAAAATTCTGTTCCTTTCTCAACCCATGATTTTTCTGGTTTCCTATTAAATTAAATATTATATAAATTATCAAATATCTTATCAAATGCATCTGTTAGACAATTTCCAGTTTTATTTTTTAGAGGAACAGCAAAAGCAAATCTTGTAAATAAATCAATTACTGTTCGAATTATTTTATAGTCTTTTCCTCCTGGAACAAAAGTTAAATCTGTAGACCAAATATCATCTTTATTGAAAACTTTAACTTTATAAAATTTTTTAGTTTTTCGAAATTCTTTTTACTTACTCTTATTTTCATTCCTTTTTTTATTTTCATAAAAAATATTTTTTTATTTTTATAAAAATATTTTTTGATTATTGAGCAATGAAACTCCCTCTTATTTTATAAGAAATAATTTTTTATATTTGAGTATTAAATCGAATAGTATAATTTAAGGTGGGTATATAATTTTATTACATTATAAATGCCCACCTAAACAAAATAATATTTAAATAATTGGTTGCTTATAAAACAAAAAAAATTTCTCCATTTTTAGCAATAAAAAACGTTGAAAAAATAAAAAATCTAAGAATTCTTGAATAAATACCCTTTTTGTCTTATAATCTTTTTTATTTCGCCCATCTTAATAAAAGTAACCTCAACCATATATACCTCTATTCTAAATGATCCGATCCAGCTATCCAAGGTACCAAATACAACAGAATCACTGGGGCTGTCAGATATTATGCTAACATCCTTGGCAGGTTGCAAAAAAGTGGCTCCATATAGAAACAAAATTTCAGTGTTTCAGAATGATAAACCATTTATAAATACAAAAGTTAAATAAAACTTCAAGTTTCATTTACTTTGAACAACACAATTATTTTCTAATATTTTTGATTTTCCCATAAGAATTTCATAATTCTTGTTATACTTACCTCATTTAATTTATTTTTAAAATCCCCAGAAATAAATTTAGATTCAAACCAAACATCATTAATGTTCTAATGTCTTTTCCTTTTTTACCAATGATGAGACTAAGGTAAAATAGATAAAATTTTATGGTTTCTGTTGATCTTATAAATCAATCCTATTGTTTATTATCTAAAATTTACAAGACAAATAATATGAACATCCGTTCTTATGTGATACATCAAAAAATACCGAAAATGAAAGAAGAAAATCTAGTCAAATAATTTATTTTAAATTAATAACATTTAAATTCAGATTCCACAAATAATATAATAACATTCACACAATCCGATCCTGAGATAAGAAATTTAACGAGTTTCATAACTGAATTTTTATTGACATTCAGTTACCCACAATTATTTCTTAAATTGCACAAAGTTGATAAGACATAAATAACAGAAACAACTTTCACAATGTAATTTTAAAACACTGCAATCAAAAAATGAACTATTATTCATTATGAAGAGCAATTTTTGAAAATAAATAAAAATCTTGAAAAGGCCATTTACAAAAGCAAGACACGATAAAAATGATATTGAAACAATCAGGGGAAAAATAATAGAATCGAGGATAAGAGATTATAATAATTTACAAATATGGTATTTTAATATATCAAAATGGTCACAGTAATCTTAAAATAAATATAAATGCAACAACAAATTTGAGTTTCCCAGTGATAAAAATCCAAAAAAGCATGGTGCGTACTTCTTTGTAAACAAAATCAATATAAACCCGGAAATTAAAAAACCAAGAATTAATTCACACTATATTCTGACCACATCGACGATTGTTCGAAACCGAGGACTTTTTCGAAAATTTTTCCCCCAATAACGCAGAATCCGGAACTGTGATCAATTTCAATCTTTTCGATGAGATCGAAGATCTGTATGAAGATCGTTTGGTCGGTCTCTTAGGTAACATCAATTTTTGAGTCTGCTCCTTCAGTAATTCTTCGAGAATACCCTGTTTCTTGAGGGCAAACAGAAAGCCGTGAATGAAATCATCATAATTGAAACTCCTTCTCATGTCATCTGTGATGTACCTCTTGCGCTTTTCAATCTCGTCCAACATTTTACTTTTACAGTTCGATGTGGTCTCGTCAACGATCTGTATCAACTGCCTAATTTTTTCTGGGGAAAAGGTCGGAAATTTGTCGTCTGATTCGGAAATCGGCTCAGTTTTAACACTGTCACTGATTGCAATGTCCATAGATCCCAAGTCTTCAGAAGAATTGAAAGACGAAGTACCTCGTTTTTTTGAAGATCGTATTGGATATTTCGACACCCTCTTCTTGTGACTGTGAGAAGAATTTGTGGCAATGGATGATTTTTTGTCCACCAGAGAACCGTTTTTGTTCTTAATATCTTTTGATGTTGATTGTTTTGCATTTCTGAGATTTAACTTGGTCTTTTTTCGAGAATGAGAAATCTCGTTCGGAGATGTCTGAGATCATTAATAAGATCGATTTAATTCGAAATTTTTTTCGGTTTGTTTTTAAAAAATATTACTCTCTTCCTCTCTTAATAAAACCAGAATATTTATAATTCTTATGTCAATAATTTTTAAGCCAATAATTAAAAAAAAATGAAAAAAGCTGTAATTTAAGTCTCTGAAATTCTCAATGACATGTCAGTTGGAAAAGGAAATCGAGAGAAAATGTCTTCTGTGAATATAAAGAGATGAAAATGATAGGAAGATACAAGTCTTATCAAGACCAAGGGATATGTTTTGATTTAACTGTCACATTTTTTGACAACCAGGAAATGTTATCCGCTTCATATACCTACTAATCTAGCACACAAATTGTCACAGGATGTCGAGACTTATCCATCGAGCGATTGGTGGCCGGATCTGACGACCTGCAATGACGCTATGAAAGCATAAATTCTGGTATAATACCAACTGGATTTCTTAACACTCGATATGTCGACAATGGAACTTCACATGAAAGAGTTCAGGGAAGTGGTAAAATTGCTCACGTAATAACCAAAAAAAGTATCATTGCTTTTCAAGCCATGTTTGATCACAACCACAAACTGCCAGTAAATTTAATTGTGACCAGTCATACATTTGCAAAATTCCAAAGATAAAGATTTCAATCATACAAAGACATAAAATGAAAATACCAATGAGAACTGAGCATCAGAAGTCACTTGTTCAAACATTATGTGGGCTGAAATCCAAAAGTATGTTGGTCATTCTTGATGACGAACCTAACTCTGAACAACAGCAATATCCAAGAAATTAAGATACTATTCAAGCGACTTATCTGCAACACCTGTTAATGTAAAATACAGCCTAGTTGCGAAATATAAATCAAAAGTGTTGGTCGTTGTTCATAAGGAGTAGCCTTACTATTAATCCGGAAATTTATTGAAACCAGTGCATCAAGAAGAAAAAAATTCCTTTCATTACTGATATCATTATGATAGCTAATATATCTTTCGACCAGATTTTGCAACCTTACTTTATGTCAAATCTGTTATTACCTATTTTAAATAAATAGCAATTTTGTAGAGAAGCATGAAAATTCTCCAAACTACTCCAAATGTCATCTGATTGAAGTCTTTTGACAAAAAGTTAGATTTCAATGCTGTAAAATGCCTAACTCAGGAAGTTCACAGATGACTTGATTTTGTAAGATATGGTGTGATTGAAAATAATAGATTGTATTGATTTATTGTGATCCATTTATTTCACTTCATAAACAAGTTTTTTCAACATAATGAAGTTGTATTCATTTAATTTTCGCATTTTTTAGTCTTAACTCCGTTTTTTAAAACTTTCCAAGCATCAGAAATCAACCACTTTAGTAATAGGCTTAAATCGAAACAAATGGATCAACAAGTTTTCAATTTCAATAAGATAGTACATAAATGAAAGATACATTCCTCTTTGGACTTAATTTTTAGTCATTAATTTAAAGAAATTATTTATTAATTCTATAAACATTTTTGACACTTAAAGCCGAAATGTAATTAAGCAAATTTCTAATATTTTATAGTAACATAAATATTGGATAGAAGACTAGTGTTTTCAGAAAATATATTCAACTGAAACTAAACACGTTTACTTAACTGTTTGTCATTGAAAAATTCTAAATAGACCATGTAAGCATCGTTTGAAAATAAAGAGAATGGAATTTGAACACACGATGATAATTTATATGTAAATTTGAAAATGAGATTATTTTCCAATTCTTTAAATTTTTATTTAAAAAATTAATTTACAATAATAAACAGTTAATCAATAATGTAATTCCATCTCTATTTACGATCTCCTTCTATATTTACAGTAACATATCGTTAAAATTTCAGTAGAATTCACAAGATCTCGTATCACAGAAATTGTAGATCCATTTTTAATATCCTCTACATTGTTAAAAGTAATAATCACGACTTGGTTCGATTGTGAACTAAAAATACCGTACAATCTTCACAAAAAATAATAAAAGTCGAGGTCTGAAACATTGGTTTTTATTTACTGGGCTTTATATTAAAAAAATCTCTAACATTTAAATAAAATTGAAAAGGTTATGCAGATCAAAAACACTTTCAAATAAACGTGATTTTTCAATATAAAAATAATAGGGTCAAAGAAATCCTATTAAAATAATAAAATCACCGTACGTGAATATGTTAATTTTACTAAAACAGAATTGAAGAATTAAAGATAAAAAAGAAAAATTTAAAAAAAGTTTAGTTACTATGTTACAGACAAATATGTGGTACAATTACTAATTGAGCTTATTAAAATAGGAAAATACTTTACAATATAATCAATATGAAAATATAATGAATTATAATAATTTTTTACTTATTTAATCTGTCACGTAAAGAATAAACATAAAAGAAATAAACTGCCTTGGGAACAATAATAGTGTATTTATAATTAGCCTATCATGATCGTTTTCGTACAAAACAATTAAAGTCGTAAATTTGAATAAATTTCCTAGTTTAAATTAATAATGTAATAAAAATAAAAAAAAACTTATACAACTTCTCAGAAAGAATTTTAATACTTTAATAGCAATCAGTGCAAAATATTACTCCGTTTCAACTGTAATTAATACTATTAAAACATTTACAAACCACGATTTCTTAATCGAACGAATATTTACCAACAAAAAAACAGATTTTCTGGATGAATTTTTTGACGTCTGGCAATTTTAAAGTAATTAGATTTTAAGCAATATAAGTTGATCTTTAATTAATTTAATTTTTGCTTAAAATCCCCACTCTTATTCACTAATCAACATACATTTTTAATTATTCTGCTTTATTAATAAGTTTTTTCTACAAATCACATAGTCAACCATTTCTTTTATCTGTGAACAAAGTCAGAATACAAAATATCCAATTTATATAAAATTTTCATATTGATTTATATAAAATATTAAAAAAATTGTTTTAAAGATCCTTAATAAAATCTGAAATCAATATTAATTCTATTTTCAATTTATTTAATTAGTCATATTTTTTTCATAAATTTGCATTACTAAAAATCTCACTGATATCTTTTGTCTCTTTTTCAATTCTTCTGCCTTCTGTTGATTTTTTAACATTACTCTACTAGACATCCTTCTAACTTTTTCGACTTTAATCTTCCCCAGATCTTCGGAGTCATTACTTATCACTGATTCACGTGTATTCGAATAAACTACTGCCAACTTTTCGCTATCTTCACCAGAAGATCTTGTTTTCATTTCATCTCGGTTTTCTGTCATCTCTTCCTTGACATTAAATTCCAAAGGAATAACCTGTTCCATTTGAAACAATGCATTTTGTAGAACAAACTTGTTTCTATTCAACACTCTCAGCTGATCAGCCAAAACATTCCTACGATCCTTGACAATGGCCATCAAACTGTAACGATCACTTTCTTGTAACATTCTATTTCTAATCATATCGAGACATAGCTTGGTCCAATTTTCGGAATCCTTTGTTATTCCATGCTTTATCGGATATTGTTGGAGTCCATCGAGTTCATACAACCCGTCCCCAATCGGAAGATAACTGACAAAATGATACATTTCCTCATTATCAGGATTGTTTTCACTGAATGAACTCTTCGATGTGCTCAAAATTGTACTCATATTATGATTCAAGTTTTGAATATTTAAACAAGAATATCTTCCCCGTTTATTATGAGCATTTGCTAATTCAGGCATGGTCCCAAGTGCTAGTCCTCTTTTTTCCGGTGTCATATTGATAGTCATTTCTCGAAAATTATTCAAAACTGATCCTAAATTTATTCGATCATTACAATTCATCAAAACTGAGAGTAATGCATTTGTAGCACAACTATTTGGTATGACTTGATGAGCAAAATATATTTTATTCAATTTATCAGTATCTGTTTCATAAATTATATTCTTTGACGAGTTTATGTTGTATATAGCACCTGATTTGTTGTACTCATTATTTGAATTATGAACAGAATAATCATATCTTTTATTCTAAAATTATCAGGTAAAAAATTAAAAAATTTAAGTCACAATTACTTTTTTTGACTCACCCTTCCACTTAAAAAGAAAAACAAATCCAAAAACTTCCTCTTTTATTTCTTCAGTCAAATCGTATATATCTTCAACTTGAACTCCCTTTACTCCGATATTTTCTATCAACATTGTAAATAATCCAGGATCACTTTCTAGTTCAAGCCAATCTTCAATTACAGCCGGCATTTAAAGGCTTTTTGTACTATTTATATTAAAAATTGATATTAATGAAATTTAAATTATTAGCTAATCATTGATCTAAAAAAATTTGTTAATTTTGAAAATAATCTAAAAATAAAATTACATATTAGAACAGATAAACAATTAGGAATATATAATACTTTTTGTAATATTGTTAACAATCATGTAATACAATATATATCAAGATATTAATAATATAAATATAAAGTTATGAAAATTAAAATAGCAAAATATATTCATAAACCTGAAAAAATTCCCCGTTACCATGAGAAATATAAAACTGTAGATATAGATATGAATCTTGATAACTAAAATTAAGTATTTCATCAATAAAAATTAAATCAATTAATTAATCAATAGTAATCATAAAAATTAAATATACAAATAGTATAAGTATAATAATAAGTATGTTACTATTGTTGGGTTTACCAAGACACCCCCCCGGGGAAAAATAAATAATAAAAATGATAAATAATGCATAAATAATA
>JBBMKC010245857.1:0-10614 GCA_037834085.1 Bipalium vagum
AAATAATAAAATAAAATAATAAATAAAATAATATAAAATAATAAAATAAAATAATAAAATAAAATAATAAAATAAAATAATAAAATAAAATAAAATAATAAAATAATAAAATAAATAAATAAGATAATTATAATAGGAAATAGAGAAAGATTTCGAAGCATTTGCTAATCAGCTAATGCTGACTCTTTGATCTGACTCTTTTTTCAAGGAAATGTGATATTAATATTTTGTCAGAATTCAAGGAAATCTTTCACACAGTCTCTTGAATTTAAAAAGAGCTTAACATACTTTCCTTCATTTATTGGTTTTCGTTACGAAGGATATCTTGTATTCTTTCATAATTAGAACTATTGTGAATTGTAAAGGAAGCTCAATACCAGATATTCTCTTATTAAAGTGAGTAAAATATCAAAAATATTGAAGATGTTTTCAACTTGTCTTTGAAGCCAGAAAAACAAATTAACAGATAAATTTAGAAACCTATGTTTCTATTTAAAAGATCTTCGGAAGAATTTCTTTCATATCATGTTAATATAATTATATTATATTTAAAAATATTTATTACTTTACAATATGTAATTAAACGATTATTATTCTTGACATATCTGATTGGGATGAGTTTATTTTTATTTCTGATACATGATAACCCTGGACTTTGTATAAATACATTAAAACAAATGATATAATAATAATATTTAATGGACTCAAGATATTCATACCGCACAATGACAAAATTGCTATGGAAGAATCATTGGTTGGACCTTGAACTGAAACTTCAGACCCAATGTCCAAGGGAGGCAGAAATGCACCATTGATAGCAATAAGTCTTTGAAACATTATTTTAATCTGAAAATATTACAAAGATGAGAAGAAATAAATTATTTTTAACAAAAATTGTAAAATAACCTCTAATTTTTGTAAAATTGATGTGAAAAATAAAACGAGACTTATATTTTCATTACGAATTGAAAATAAAATTATCTTTATTTCATAGTTACCGTGTTTTCCATAATGCAAACCCTACTCATTAATTACACATGAAAATAAAATATAAAAACTTAAAAGATTTTTTTATTAAATCAATTAATAAATCAATACTATTTGTTTTAAAATAAACATCTTTTTAAAATAAAATTTAAAATGCGTTCTAGAAAAAATGATAAATGATTCTATTAGATAATTGATCCGCCAAATTCTTTCTGTGGTTATAGGTGATCTTTTAAAAGAACTACTTGTATTGGATTCAGCTAGAAATCATGCAAAAGAAATGAAGCAGTCTTTACTACGTATAGGAATTGATCAGGTTATGATCCTAGCAGGATAGATATCAACAAGCAATTTAAGGACTAAATACGATTTGAAATTAATGAGTGTATTGAAGAAAGATTGGTTCGTAACAAAAAAGAAAACACTGTTAAATCAGAGAGTGAGAAAATATAACTGACTTTGGTGTTAAGAATACGCTTAGGACTCGTTTAACTCTTAACACAAATTACTCGTTTGAAGAAGCATTTATTTCAAAACATAAACTATTGACAACTTTAGTTTATGGATCTCTTGAAGAACAGGAACCTCAAATAGAAAGTCTGGATGAATTAACCTTTGGTTAAACCATTTAAATGATGTCTTATTCTTTTTAAAAAATCTTTTAAATATAAATTTACCTCGATTAAAAGACTAAGTTTGGATTTCTGTAATTTTTAAGAAATATTTATTATAAGATCCGGTCTTATATTATGGATAACGCGGTAATTAAAATGTTTTGAAATTCCTGTACAATTTTATTTAATAATTGTAACAAGTGAGTATCAATTTTTAAAATGTAATATTATGTTGACACAAAAGTAATGTCGTTTTTTATTAATTAATATTCAATCAATAATTTATTTGTTTAAATATATCAAATTATCATTTTTTTTGGTGAATTTACGAGTTAAGTTAAATGTTTTAATATTTTTTTGATTATATGCATTAAATCTGTAGAAATGGCTGAGGAAATACCAAATGAAACTCATATACCCCATTGTATGCTATATGAATTTCGACATGATAAAACGGCAGCAGGAAGATATTAGATCAATCAATAAAATTTATCCCGATACTCTTTCTATCAAAACATGTCAGAGATGATTTTCCCGATTTAGGAATGGTAATTTTAATTTGAAAGACGTTTTAAGACCAGAGAAGCCAATTACTGTGTACATATGGGTTATTAAGACATCTATCGAAGATAATCCATGTCAAACACTCGTTGAAATGAGTTCAAAATTAGCATTCAATCGGGAAAAAATTCACTTAAGTTTAAAGAAGATTGGTAAAGAAAGCAAGGCAGGACTATGGCCCTCTCACGAACTTACCGATGACCATAAAAAGAAGAGTTATTCAACTTGCGTAACGTTGATTTCTAAACAAAAAGATGTAGATTTTCTGAATCGCATCATAACAGGTGGCGAGAATGGGTTATGTACGAAAATTCCATTTGTAAAAGGCTGTGGGTTTCATGTGGACAGAGTCACCCAAAAACTAAATATTGATGGGAAAAATCCTTGGTAATCCGCTAGGGGTGTTATTCATTATGAGCTGTTGCAACCAGGTAAAACGATAACAGCGGATGTTTATTGTGACCAGTTAGACAGATTGAAAGAAAAGAAGTGGCCAGCTTTGACAAACAGAAATAGAGTAATTCTTCATCATGATAAGAAAATTAAGAACTTCGGCCTGAAACTGTTATCTCATCCTCCTTATAGTCCTGACATTGCGTCTTCTGGCTACCATATTGTCAGTGCAATGTAGCATTTTTTAATCGGAAAAAATACGATTCCCACGAAGCTATAAATATAGCCATCCAAGACTTCTTCTATTCAAAACCACAGGATTTTTGTAAAGAAGGTCTTATGAAATTAGTTTCTAAATGGAGTGGCATCGTCGAAAATAGTAGTGCTTATGTATTTTGTTAATATATGTACTCTGCGACTTCTTTTGTTATTTAAAGTTTTCTAAATAAAGTTTCTAAAGTTCTAAATTTTTCATAAAAGAAAAAGTGACAATAAACCCATAAAAAACGACATTACTTATGTGTCGACCTAATATTTTAAAATATTTATTTAAGATAACATTGTAAATTTTTGACAAATGAAATATATTTATTAAAAATTATTATTTTTCTACAGAACACTCATTAACATTAATACAATAAAAAGAAGTCACTATATTTAACTGCCTCTTCTCCGAAAGCACTTGTCAAATCTTTTCGTTTCTTTGGTTTTCTTTTATAAATCTTTGTCTTTAGATATCTTCAAAGAAAGAAATCAATTGGGGAAAGATCAGGAAATTGCGCTACCTAATAGAATGGTCTTGATCTCCAAATGTATATTCCGTGAGACGTGTTATTCATAAAACTTCTAACTTCAAGCAAATAGTGATCAGGAGCTCCATCTTGATGAAAAATTAATTTTGGTTCTGTTTTCTTACAAAGTTGTGCCATGAATGTCTAATGTCAACATGTCTAAACACCTTGAACTATTTACATTTTCATAAAAGAAAAAGTGACAATGAACCCGTTACATGAAAATAACCATTCTGACTTTTGGACTGTAAAGAAATCTGAGGATAATTGCATTGGCAGTTGAGTTCCCAAAATTCGGCAATTGTCATTTAAATGAAATTACTTCATCTTATTCCAAGGAAGACTTAAGAATACCTAACTATTAAGCTGAAATTCAAAGTCCCATTTTATTCATACTTTAAAATCAAGTGTAATTTTGGGGGTTGAAACTTTGATCATCAGACCAAATTTGGCAGGTTAGTGTCATCAGAGTTGAACTTTGAAGGCAACTGACCTGGATTCTTTCATTTCTCCCAGTGAACTTTAAAATTAACAAAAAAGTTGGTGTAAGAGAATTGTCATAGGAGAATGAGAATGTCATATCTCACGCTCCTTTCTTTAAGCACAAACATTTGAAAATTAAAAAAAAATATAAAATTTCAAAACTACCACACCGTGCAGAGTAAACTATTGAATCCTTTTGTAATGATTCGACAGTTTACTTATATAATAATATTTTGCTATATTTGCTTCCAAAGTTTTCATAAAATCAAACGATTCCCTCTTAATCGACTTGTGTCAATAACGCTATCAAATTACATAAATCATTCAACAATTTCTTAGAATTTTATTCGGTATTTAACTGGGGATAAGTAAATAAAACAATTTGATTTAATATAATCTTATGTTTATATATTCTCATTTTCTATAGAATGGCACCACTAAATGAATCAAAACTGAACAAATACACTTATCACATATATTTGATCACATTGTACGAAATAATAAAATCTATAAGGAAAACATGTAAAAATGTCAATGATGAGTCATGTCACCGGGTCTTATGACACAGTCTTGCATTGATTTTGGTACACTATTAATTAGAAGATTTATTTCCCATAAGGTTTGTCATTCCATATTTGTTGAAACTGATTTTTCAATGTATTCTATGTATCGGAGAGCATTCAAATGACTTCTGATAAATACAAGGGATAATTGGAATCCAAAGCATAAGGTATTACTTACCATAATGCCAGTAAGTAATTCTCTTGGGACTTGGTTACATAACGCCAACATTTTGTAGTTAGCACGGTAACATTTAACTCTCAAGCGCCATAATTTTGCCATAAACAGAATTTTAATTCATCACAAAAAATGATGTGATTCAATTCGTCAATCCGATATTAACTTTCTTAACATCAGCTAGGTTTTGGGGCTTTGTGATATGATATCAATGGTAAACATCTTTTGGGACACTATGAGTGCAAACCAATACAACTTAATCTTAGATATTCACTGCTGAGGGAGCCGATTTTCTGAGTTTCTTTTTTTCCAATTTATGTCAGTTTTTTGTGGTCTGCGTAAGTCGGTCTCAAACATCTTGGAGATCGAGTGAGTAAATTTAAATTAAACATAATTTTTAATTAATATATACATATAAACAATCTTTTTTGTTTAAATATTTCAAATAAATAGTGAAGATTCAAATAACAATCATAGAAATATAAAAATCTGATGTTCAAAAATCGAACTCCAATTACATAGATTTTAAATTATCATCTTTATTTCACCGGCTTCCTGAAAATTGGTTAAACTGCATCGAGAATGATGGAGATTATTTTACAGAATAATTTGTAGTTATATCTTGTATTTATCTTATAAATCTTTTGGTTTGTAATATTGTCTTAAAATAGGCAATTTTTCAACTAGCAGCCCTAATATATTGATTAAACAACAGATGCACTAATTCTGAAGGAACTAATTAAAATAATAAGCAGTGCGCATTTATTGAGAATGAGTATTGGTTCAATACACTGTAGTTTATAAAACCATTACAATATTAACTAAAAAATAAAAAATGATAAATCGATAAAAGAAAAAAATAAACATGAAACAATTTCAGTAAATGTTTTTAAAAATTCATTAATTCTTCTGAGATGGAGTCTCTTCTATTAGCTCGATTTTCCGCTTGAAGAAGCCGGATTAGGGGAAGAGTCAAAATATGATATTGTTCGACCGTCTATCACTTAAATGAATTCTCAGTCAATTTTGGACTAAATAACCGATCTTTTATTCAAGGAATAAAAAAGCGAAATAATTTATTCCATTGACAATGATTTAATTAATATTTTAATTACCAATTAAATCAAAAGACAATTGTCATTGCTCTATTTGATTTAGATAAAATAATATTTATGATGAAGAGATTTGTCTAAATTAAATAATTAATTAAAATTTTAATTAATTAGTTAATCAAAAAAATATTTTAAAAAAATTAAACTTTATTATAAAAAAATTATTTTTTAATATTAATAATTTATTTAGAGTACCAATAAAAACAAAATCAAAATGTACTGTTGTGATGGATTTGGGAAAATAAAATATTACCAATGAAAAAATTTGTAAAAATTAAAATAAAATAATTTGAAAATTAATTAATTAATCAAAAATAATTTTAAAAATATAATAAATGAAATATTTATTATAAAAATTAATTTAAATTTAAATAATTTATTGATTAAATAAAATAAATAAAATATTTTTTATACAAATTTTTTTTTAATTTTAATAATTTTTTTATTTAATTTTATTTATTTAATATTTTAATTACCAATTAAATCAAAAGGCAACTGTCATTGCTCTATTTGATTTAGATAAAATAATATTTATGATGAAGAGATTTGTCCAAATTAAATAAGTAATTAAAATATTTATTATTTATTTAATAAAAAAAATAAATGAAATCTTTATTATAAAAAGTATTTATTATTTAATTATATTGAATTAAGAAGTTCATGAAGTTTAAATGCCAGAAATAATACATAAATATGAACCATGTTCCGAATTAATTAAAAAAATATTTTCTGTATAATTTTAATATCTTCTTAAAAAATATTTTTATTTTTACCAAAAATTGTCACATAATTTTGAAGAAATAATTTTTTTATTACTAGGATTAATAAAAAATAATATCTCATACATTTATTATTACTAGTAATAATAAAATTTCTCACCTCGCCCGGAAAGAAAAAAAAATATTGGTTATTTTTTGTGGCTTTACGATATAAATAAAGAAAAAGAATGGCAATTTTTTTTTATTTATATTTAATGAAATCCAAATATTTATTTCGTTTTAATGTGCTGGGGAAACAATTTTCCAATATTTTTATCGCAAAATCATCGCTTTGTTACGATAATGGACCCAGACGACAATGGAAATATATTTCGGAGCAGAATCATTTAGTGGGATAATTAAATGACATTTATTTATATTTTCAAGCAGAAATATTCCCGAGAAGGCCAATGGGTTTTTGTGTAATATTTCGATAAAGCGGGTCTAATTGTTTAAAACAAAAAATTCTACTTTGCTATCAGCCACGGACTTTAAAATTTGTTTTCTTCCATTAGATTTAATTTGTTTAAATTGGGCCATAATTTCGATAAGAACTTTGTTTTCGTTCTATAATCTACGAGGAATGTCTCAGTCGTAATCTTAAAGGCGATCTCGGTTGAATTTGTGAAATGATTTTGATTGGGAATATTTTTCGGTTCACTTTTCATTTTTTTTGAAAATA
The DNA here is from genome assembly GCA_037834085.1 of Bipalium vagum. NCBI lineage: Eukaryota > Metazoa > Platyhelminthes > Tricladida > Geoplanidae > Bipalium > Bipalium vagum. The sequence goes on from JBBMKC010245857.1 coordinate 7,120, forward strand.
ATAAAAATCATTATTATAATTATTCTGTATTTCTTGTTGTTGTTGTTGTGGAGATGGTGGTAGGAAGGGGGTTTGGAAGGCTTTGTGGTGATACTGTTGAACCTTTAGATCTCTTTGGATAAATATATAATAAGAAAAATACCAGGCTGCTTTTAAACATTGATCTTTTAATAAAAACCAAACATAATTAATCGAGATAAGAGCCATTCGATTCAACACACCTCAGCCAAACAGAACATGAGTTTATTTATGTTCGTTGAGTGTAATTCCGGAGTTCTGGAATCGAAGAAATCGTTGTTTTTTTGGCATCATTCGGATTTCTGGAATAGTTTCTTTTCATGACGTTTATCAGGGGTTTAAAGTATAGTCTTAGTCAATGGGTTAGGGTTAGGGCGGATGAGACAGAGTTGCGGCGGTCAAACTGGTATAATTTCTGTAAGGTCAATTGTGCAACATGCTGCCAGAGTTATATTGGAGAAGAATCGGTCCCTTCCTATTTTCATTTTATGATATTCGGTAAAAAGTATATCTTAATGTTATTGAGCACTTCTGGTAAAATACTAAAGTTGATTTGATGTCGATTTTCTTGAGAGAATTTCGAATTTTCGTTATCAGCTGCTTGTGTGATGTGACTTTCCAACTATTTTATAAAGTAATGTAGATAAAAGAGCCCAGAAATCTTCATAACAAATATTTGGAGGATTCACTGTTTTTGGTTAATGGGATTACACTTAAAAAGTTTATTATTCCTGTGGTGGTTTTAGTTTCTTGATCATCTGATAGAAGTGAGCATGTTCTTCAAGGTACGAGTCTGAATTTTTCATCTTTAATAAGTCTTTCGACACTAGGTATTGGAATGGCAGTCTCTTTTGAAATGTTACAGATGCTACTGAATCGATGTTTACGAATGGCATTTGTTGCTGGTCCTGCCCTTTCTTCGTAGTTTTCAATACAAGGTTTTCCGGAGCCATGTTTTCTTGCAAATGAACAAAGTTCAAAAAATGTGTCTCGTAAATTTTTCCTTAGTCTTATGTACATAAATTGCCTGGTATAAATCTTGGGCCGTTGCGTATTTTGGTTCCACTTTTTCCATGTAAACCAGTAATCTATCGCAATTGAATAATAAAATCATTTCATCTTTTTCAGTTAGAGTGGGCATTTAAAACTTTTTCTTAAAATCACACAAAATCGCTATTTAAAACAATATCGAACGCATTCGATGAAAATTGATTAAATTAAAAAATTCACTTTTATGATTTGGAAGTGGTACTAGATAATATAAAATAATTATTTTCTATTTTATTTATATTTTGTATAATAAATTATTGATTTTTATTTTTAAAGTTTTTAAATATTTTTTTATTATTGATGAAAAAAAATTATTAAAATTTCCAAGTGCTATCCCAGATTAATTTAGTTATTCAAAAAATAAAAAATAAAATCGAAGATTAACTGAGCAGTTGAAGTCTGGAGCTGTGTAATGTGTACGGAAAATATAAATAAAATATAAATCAAAATATTTTGAGCAGTCAATCATGAGGATTCACTGTTGTCAAACTGTAAAATATTTTCCGTTAAAAATTAATGATTTTAATATTTTCATAACAAATTCTTCATACCGATTGGATTAATAAAATTATATTTCATTCTCACCCCTTTGTGTAATTATCAATATTAGGTTGTTCAGAAAGTTTGCTTATATACATTAAAATGGTGAATAATTCAAATAACTTATTTAAAGACTATGTGATATTATGTAGCACTTAAAAGCTTATATGTCACTCTCTATAAAGTATTAATTTGTTTTGCTTTAAATTAAAATTTGACTACATTTTTACCATTTGTAGAATGTCGTTTCCAAATTGATAAGACAAAGAAGTTGGACAAGTGGATGTCACATGAGCTAATGGGATGAATAAAAAAATTTGATGAATAAAAACTGGCCATTTCTTCAAAAAAGGTTGCTATATAACAATATTAAACGTTCAGCACAGTGGTTACACACAGTAAATGTCTAAAGTCCTCCCAAAATCTATTAAACACTAAAAAAGATAATGGTTACCGTATATCGGTGTTCAAAAGGAATGATTCATTACGATTAGCTGGAAAAGAAAGAAATGATAACATCAGAGAAATATGCCTAAAATTTGATATTATGCAAGGAAAGTTGAAAAAAAGTACTGATCAATAAAATACCCCTAATTCTAATGCATGACAATGCCCGTCCACACATAGCAAAGCAAAACATGGATAAGCTGAAAACCCTAAATTATGAAATTCTGCGACATCCACCATACGCGCCTGATCTCTCGTCAACGGATTTCCATTTATTTAAAAATATATATACTATATTATTTGAATGGAAAAAACATTTCAGAACGAAGAGGTGCCGAAAAGATATCTATTAAAACAAGAATTAATAATTTTCAATAAAAGTTCACAGGGGTAATCAATTTTAAAAAATTAGCAGTTTAAATTGTCGATTTCATACCTTACGACCAAATATGTACGATCTATCACAACAGCCACAGATTTGACAGAATTATTATATTCTTTTTATGCTCTTCTCCTCTGAGTTATTCACACATATTCTCGAGGAATGGCCCTGCTCAATCTGTACAACAATGACCTTCCATATCGTCTACCCTTACCATCACTATCATTATGCAAAATTCCATTCGGTAAATGAAAACTCTGAGGTGTCTGTCGAGGTATGTTCTCTATGAGATTTAGCTGTAATTACCCACTGAAACGGATATTTTCTGGGGCCCCTCCTGTTGATATTTGCTAAAGTGTAATTTTGAGTAAGCAGGCTGTTATTAAGGAGAGATGATTTCTCGTTATCAGTGTTATTATTTTGCCTTTTCATCAACGAAAAGAATATCAGTCCGTTTTCTTAATTTTTAGATTTTCCCTAAAAGCATTATATCCGTATTTTAAATGTCATTAGCGAATGGGGAAAGTCTTCAGTTGACTGCCAAAATAAGACATTTCATGACCGGCTTCATTAATTATAAATATGAACTCCTCAAAGGATTTAATGGAAGAAATGGAAAATACCCATTTCATCAACACTTTACTTTTCCCTACATATTCACGTGTACTCTTTGCTCATCTCTCCGTGAGCGTTATCCGACCTCGGAGAAAGACACCGACAAAGCATCAATGGTGGTGAGGCAACAGACTTATTTCCATATCCTGCTTATGTATGATAATAATGATTATATATTATGGCTTAACTGATCATTCTGAAGCGGTCCATATCTTAACTTTTTAGGGTGAAGAAATAGCCCTCGTTGTTCCCGTAAATTAACAGTTCAGCTGAAAAGGTAATATATAAATGGTACATCATTTTCATTATGCCAATTCCTTTACCATTTTCATTTTATAACAATAATAATAATAATAAAATTTACAAAAATAAATAAAAATAAAAATTTTAATAATAAATAATAATAATAATAAAAATTAATTAATTAATTAAAAATATATATA
>JBBMKC010245868.1:0-10613 GCA_037834085.1 Bipalium vagum
TACAAAATCCTTTCCGCAAATATGCAAAATTTATTTTGTAATTTGTTAGTTGTTTATTATTATTATTTATTATTATTATTATTATTATTATTAAACAGTTTTAATCGATTTATTGACTGATTTTTGCATTTTATAAAAACTAAAATTTCATTGTATTCACCGACCATCCTGTTTGTTTAACATACGGGGAAGTAAAAGCACTTACAGACAAGACAAAATTTATTTTTAATAAAATAAATAAAAATAAATTTATAAAAACAGTTTTTTATGAAAAAATATTTGTGACTACAGTTTTGGGGTCAGTTATTTTGTTGCTCGAATTAAGTTGATTTTACGAAGGAATAATTCTAATTTTTTTATTGGAAAGATTTTATTAATTTTTGGATTTATTTTATGGGAGTTGTGTGAAATGTCTTGTTCATTTCAGAATTATTTTACTTTTTTATTTTTTGTTAATCTCTGGGTTCGATTTGGTTATTATAGAAATCTGACAATTTTGACTACTAATTATATTGGTTTGATGTTGTATAAATGATTAAAAATATTAATGTTTTGTCTCTTTGGTTCAGAAAATTATAAATAAATATTTCATTTTTAAAAAATTTGAGACTCAAGTTTTGTTTTATTATTTATATATAATTTATTGAATAAGAATCATCCAGAATATTTCAAATAGAACTAACTTTTTTTGTGATTTAATTTAATATTTCAAAATCATTTAGAAATGTATAATGTCCCTCGAATCTAACCACCCAGTTAGCAAAATTTTCTTATTGAAGTATTCTATATTCTGTTTTATAATATTAAAATTATGTTATCATAAGATGTAGAAATAAGTTGTAATAATAATTTGTAGAAGTATAATGTAAATATAAGCCAGTTTTTTTTATCAGGTTATTGAATATGAAATTTTGAAATGAAATACTAAGCATATTGATATGTTACAAATAAAGGAAATTATGTTACCAAAATATTCAATCATATTGTTTATGCAGTGTTGTATTTAAGCGGTAATTTGTTCAGGCTAGTCATATCATTTGGAATCAGTGAATTACGTGAAGGCCAGTTTTTCATCAGTATCCGAATTGAATTTTTATTTTTTGGTTGGAGCATAATTTCTGCGACACTTACAAAAACACAACAAATTTTGAAAAATGTATTACAATTTGTTTTCGCAAAAAAAACAATCGTAACTAATCGAAATAAAGACCGCCATTGTCAAAAATTTTCTGCCACAGATCAGCAAGCATCCGGATCTGGTTAAAATACCATTCTTGGAGTTTTGAGTTGAATTCTTACAAGCTTCTTCAACTTTATCAAATGATTTGAATATTTGACCTGGCAAGAAATGTTGCATCGATCGGAAGAGCCTATAGTCAATTGGGTCTTAATTCCATTTCTTGTATTTTTTTCGTCTGCTTCGATCTATGAGGTTTGGCATTGGTCTGTTGGAATACACCTAATTTTCGTCTAATGATTATCTCGTTCTTCTCTCTTTAAATTTTTCGTAAGCTCGGTCTAGTTGGCAGTACAGAACGGAGTTAATGGCATGTCCTTTGGGAATAAGTTCAAAATGAAGGACACTTTCAAAATTCCACCAGACACAGATAATAACTTTCTTACCAAACCGATTTTGCTTTGGAACTGAAGGAGTAATCTGATCGTTTGGAATCCATTGGTTTTGTCGGCTGTGGCTTATTATGTAAACCCATTTCTCATCAGTTGTAACAGTGCGTCTCCAGAATTTATAGTCCGAAGGGTTTGCCAATAACCTGCGAAAAATTTCCAAGTATCGATTGGCTTATGCTTCGGTGAGTACATGCGGATCTTGACGAGGTTTATTATAAACATAGTTCAGTTTGTTTAAATTTTGCAAAACAATTTTGTGATCGACACCAAGAATTGCTCCCATATCACGACAATTTTATGTTGGTTGCTGTTCAAGAGCAAAAACAAATTCTTCATCGTTCAAACCCGATGGTCGACCAGAACGAGCATAATCTTCCAAACTAACATCACCAGAGTCAACTTTCTTTTACCAACGAGAAAATTTTGTATAGTGGACAACCTTTTCACCTTCAGCATCGCAAATTTCCTTAGTAACTTCCATGGTAGAAAGTTGTCGCTTCCAACAATACAAAAACAGAACTCAAAAATAAAAAACATAATCTCTTCAATGACATTTAAAAAAATATTGAGTAGACTAAAAAATTTCCGCTGATTTGGTTAATAGATGGTAAAAATGTTCTTTATGTAGTTTTATTGAAATTGATTTTGTTTTAATATATCATTTTATAATTTATTATAATCCTAGCATTCAGATAACTTTAAAAAGTAGGCATTTTGATTAATGAAAAAATTTTTATTCATCTTTAGAAATAGATATAAATATAGAATAAATGCAATACATAATGAAATTTTATTTCTTGAAAGATAAAAATGCCAGACAGTTAACTTTAAATGATTAATGCTGTTTATGAATTTTATTATTATGAAAGAATTTGATAGACCAAATTTCAATATAACAAACATTGTTGAATAAAAACATGACCGATCCATTTTTGAAACGTCTTATCACATGTGACAAAAATGAATCAAATACGATAATAACATACGAAAAAGGTCTTGGACAAAATGAACTCACAAACTGTGACGTAACCAAAAATGACTTCAAGGAAGTTAATGCTCTTTTATTCATCATTAGGTTTTTTGGATTCTAAGCATTTTAAGGTCAAAATTATCTGTACTGAAATTTGTGATGCAAAACTGATATCATTTACTGTGTAGTAACGCTGCATTAAAAATACGCGATTAATGTTTCGAACAGTCTGTGATACTTTGTAAAATTTCACACGATATAAAGATGCACATTTCATATATATCCATCTCAAATAAAATCGATTAACTTAATCAAATGATTGATATTTTGCTGCTTACATAAATTACTTTAACCAGGAGAAATATGTCAATTTCGAACACCTAACTCTGAATGGTACAGTAATAACCCAATGTCAAATCAGCTAAAAGAGTTGGTAATATTATGTTCTCAAATTTCATACTTAACAACTCAATTAAATTAATTTTTCTAATAGTCTAATTTTATTTTTTGGTGATTATTTATAAGTGGAAACATATTAGGCTTGGATATTTCCATGGAATATAATGTTATTTAATTTTGTTATTATTATACTATCTTGCACATAACTGATGAAATACTTTTTAAAATTAAAACAACAAAATTAACTCACCGTGAAGTGAGCAATAATTCCGTCTCGTATTTATCGATTACATGATAATCATATGAAATCGCATAGTTGTATACCATATGATAAGCATTAAAGAATTGTGAAATAGAGATTTGATAACTATAATTCCATACTCATTTAAGAATCATTAAACCTTAATACAACCCGTTTGATAGTATTGAGATAAAAAATTAAAATTAGCTTGTGTAATTAAATCTAACCCATCATGAAAATGAGCAGTAATGGAAAAAAATATTACTAACGACTTCTTCATGAATTGGGACTGAATAGAAACTCGTTTCCTTTAAATTTTTAATTCTAGGTACTTATTTTTATGTTTATCAATGTGCTCTTTGAGTCAAAATACCCACAATAGCTTTCATAGAATCAATCAAAACGATACCAACAAACTTCTATTTCACCACAGCACGTATTATAAAACGATCAATGAATCGAGTCCCAAAAATCAAAACAAACAAATGCATCCTTCAAAAATTTCTAGATGGAGGTGAAATGTTCAAATATGACGAAAGACTATCATTGACAAGGAGAAATTTAAGACTTTGATAGAAGCCAATCTACGTATAACAGTTTGAGAACTTGTAGAAAACATGGATGTTTCCACTGGAACAATTTGGAACCACTTGGAAGAAACTGATAAATAAAAATAATTGGGCAAGTGGATACTTTTTTAATATTTTTTTACACTCTAAGTCCTACTTCTTTTATTCTCTTAAATATATTTTTTAATATCTCATTGTGATATTCTATATTTCTCGTGTGAATCTATTGTATCCCATAGGTTACCTAAAATCTTAGTCATAAACTAACATAAAGAATACCTTTCAGCATCAATACTGAAAAATTCTGTATACTGTATCTCTAATCTAACTTAGTGATATATATTACCCAAATCAATCGTGTTAAAATATTTTGTTTCATTTAGAATATCCAACGAGGCTTGTTTTTCTGTTATCTGATTCAATTTCCTAAAGTCTAAACACAATCTGATGTCCTTTCTTTATTTTCCCTTCGCAAATTAGTAGAATGTTTTTTATCTTTGATGAGAACTAATATATTCCTGATTCTCATCAATCGCATCAAATCATTATAAATTCTACCAAGCTTTTCTTCAACATAACATACCTGGGTCACCTCAATTTTATTGGTATCATCAATAACTTAAATAAAAACCATCAAATATTCTGTTCCTCATTTTGTCATTCTGTTAGTTTTTTCTTATGTGACTCATTTGTTGCAACTATAGCAAATTACATCTTTCCTGTTTCTTTTTGATTGATGTCTATAAACGTTATTGTTATGCGACTTGTGGTATATGAATCCTACCTTTCTAATCTCGACTTTCATCGCAAAAATTACCTTTTTATGGTGCCTATATTCTACTAGTATTTCATTAATTGTGAATTTACCAAATCACAAACTCTACTCACATAGACGTTGCCATTATCTTCTCCAGGTTTTCTATTTGAGAGCTTCTTTTAGATCTCTCATCCTTGATTTTGATTTTCCGAATGCGTTTCCCATTTTTTCTTTGTAATTTCTTTTCAGATCCATTATTTTGTACTTAGGTCATTTTCTATAAATCCTATCACTACCAATCTTCTCACATTTCTTGACAGTCCAACATATTGAAATAGTCCTTACATTTAATTAATTTCTCTACATCATCTGATCTTTTAAATGGTCTTCAGAGATCTGATTAAAAATTATCTGGTAGTGGTTGCAAATGTTAGTTCGATATCATCAGATTGAGACATAATTTTTTAAGACATACTTTTCTTAGATGAAACCAAAATTAATAATAATAATAAAAAATATTTATAAAAATTTCCAAATTTATTAAATTAATATTATGTATCTTTATTATTTTTTTAAAATAAAAATTTGAAAATTTATTACAATAACATCTTAATATTCAATAAGATCCGATTTTAAAAAATTAATGAGAAGAGTTATACAAATTTAAAAATTCTATAATATGTTTAAATATTCATAGACCTTAAAGAACTCTAATATTTTTCAGATATCTTGGCTTCGTGAAAAAATTCCATGAAAATAAAAATGAATTATTAATAAGACAACCAGAATTCACATAATTTTATTTTTTTGTATAGCTTTCTACCATTTAAAAAGATCTAAAGATATTACAAGTAAATATAGTAATCAATGGTTAGTAACAAATGAATGTAGGTAACGTAATCTAGATTTTGTTTTTTTCTTTTCATCTTAATAAACCTTTTTAAAAAACAAGTAACAAAGTCACCTATTTAAAATTTACAGCAACATTAAAAAATGAAAGAATTGACATCCATGAAACCGTCTTTCATTCAATTTCGCACTGCAACAAAGCCGCCGTTCCTCTCAGAATCCAATATGAAGGGCTTTTATTAGTTTTCAAATCCAAAAAGCATATGAAATTGGAGCTTTTACCACTAGATGAAAGAATTCCACTTCTTTTTGAAGTACGATAAAGAGGACATTGATAGAGAGTGTTTTCTTTTCTATCAAAGTAATTATTGTTGGTTTCCACAACTGGTAATAAATGGACCATAGGTAATTTACAATATCGTTTCTGGCTTGAGTTGACATCCAAACTCTCTAGATTAACATTCCACATCCCATTATCTAAGTAAAGGCCAAATACAAGAATACCGCTATCAAATTTACATGTTGCCTTAAATAAATAAATAAATAAAATACCCAGTGAATAAAAGAAACTTTGGTTAATATGTCAATAACAGGTATTGATTTAGATAAATCATATAACTCTGTTTGAGTGAAATATTCACTTATGTCTCCCAAGACATCAGCTGAAAGAACCGATGTTGACAATGCTAACATGTCAACTGAAGTATGAAGTTTCCTCGATTCGTTTTGCATCACAGCAGTCATAAAACCTTTACAAAATTTTACCTTTAAGGTTAATATTAGAATTTACTTTGCAATCATCTTATCTTTGATTTATTATTATTATTATTATTATTATTATTATTATTATTATTATTATTATTATTTTTTATTATTATTATTATTATTATTTATCATTATTTTTATTATTATTATTTATCATTATTATTATTAAACATTAGTATAAGATTAATATTATAATTTACTTTGTGGTGAAAAAAAACCCGGTAACCAATAACAAGATATATTCTTGTTTAGCTGGTCTATCATGTTTTGTTGATATATCATTAAAAGAGCTTCGAGCTCTGGAGTTGAAGTCCTTGATTTTTCATTATCTTTGCTTGATTTAATCATCTATGGACAAAAATATCGATTAACAAAAGTAAAGTTTCTAAATTTTATAAGGTCTACATTAACATATATATTAAGTCAATCGAAAAGTGATATGCGTTTCTGGTCAATTTATTAAAATTTTAAATAAAATTAATCAATAAACTTATTATACATAATTTCATGAAATTTTAAAAAGTATTACTTGTTTAAGTAAGACGATTAACTTAAATATCTGAAGTTAATTTAAAAATTAAAAATCAGAGGAACATTTTTATGCTAGATGATTTTGACTAAGACAATTCAGTAGAAGCGGTCATGTAAAAGATTACTGCAGTTTTCGAGAAAGTGCTGGACGAAAGGAATGTAGGAGAATAGTTTTCAAAAATCAAATGGGAAAACTTTGATTTGAGGTATCCTCCAAAATCAGGAAGACCATTGGCCAAAGGAAAACCCTTTGATGACCATGAATAAAATCTAAAAAATTTCGGAGCTTCTCTATCAATAATATTTGACCATCTCAAAGTAATTAGTAAAATGCCTTGAAAGGCAGATAAATGTCACTTCCATTAACTTAAATGCAAAGATTATCAATGTGAAATTTGATACTTATGCAATCGGATAAACCACCCTTTCCTCAATTAAATATGAAAATTCGTAAAAGGCGAGTCAAATTCAAAATATGAACGCTCTTAAAAATCACAAAATTCACTAAAAAGGTCGCCCGATAATTGTTATATCTTCCAAACATGGAAATATTTATTTGTTTAGTTGTAGTAAAACCTAATAAATAGATGTATATGTAGGTAAAAATTAAAATATCTATTCACCATAGAATTTTGGAGAAAAGAAAAAAAATTTTTAAATTTTACACAGATTACTAAATAATTTAGACTGAAAGATTTTTAATGTCTTGATTAACAATCACTAATGAAATAAATAATGAACACAACGAACCCCTCCTGTTACATTGATCATATTTAAATATTTATGATATTCAATAAGTAACTTATGGCTCCAAAAGCCAATGAAGTCAATCCTCATCCGAACGTTCAGTGACCATTCTGACAGTGATTTTCCTATTGACAGCAAGCCCCACGAAATGGGAACTAAATTTATGGATATGTATTCTAATACATTTTCCAAAGTTTCGGTTATGTTCTAGAATTTTTGAAAATAAATTTACTTTACGACTGACTAATACTTTATGTCCTAGGAGGTAGCCAGTGACCATTTTAATATCCTTATGAATACGATTTAAAAAGTGATTGTATTGTCGTATTTCTTGTTCCAGTACACTATGGAAAGGAGAATCAAAAAATCGAATGATCATGTTTTTCTGATTTTCTTGATTTGAGTCTAAATAAAATAAAAACAGTTAGATCAACGAATATTAATCAGAATATCTAATATTTAAAGTTTCTTAGTGATTTTAAAAAGTCTGGAAATTAGTAATAATAATAATAATAATAATAAAAATAATTAAAAAATAATAATAAATAGAAATAATAATAAAATGTTTAATAAGAATATTTAAAATTTAATATACTAAATATAGAATTATCTATTTTGGGGTTATTGTCAGCTTTAAGAGATACAAAAAAGTGTTCAGAACAATGATAATGATAAGAGAATAGGAAGAAAATAAAGGAGAAAAAAATTAATTTATTCTTTTTAGTTTTAATACATTGTTATCCAATAAGGTATGTAGGATGTTTATAAAGTATATCAGCCAAATGATTAATAAATTTATTGATTTTTGTATGTATATAATAAATGTGATATACGTCAATTTTTATCATGGAATCACATTCTATAAAAGATCGGGTGGAAATAATAAAAACCTACTATCAAAATTCAAGATCAATCAAAGAAACATTTCGGAAACTTCGTATCTTATTTGGTCAACACAATCGTCTTCATGAGAACACTATTCGCAATTTGATCAAGAAATTTGAGGAAACTGGTTCAGTACAAAATATTGCATCGCCTGTACTTGCCAGGCCATGTCGTTCAGTTAAGAACATTGCCAATGTTCGAGAAAGTGTTTCTGAAAATCCAAGAATGTCAGTTCCACGCCGTTTGCAGCATTTAGGCATTTTCAAAACAACTGTGTGGAGAATTAAAAAAAAATTTTACAGTTACACGAGTACCACATACAATTGACGCATGATTTAAAACCAGGAGATCATATGCAGCGTCGAGAATTTGTTGAGTGGGTGCTTGAAAACAAGTCAATCGATAAAGATTTCTTGAAGAAAATCATTTTCAGCGATGAAGCCCATTCCCATCTTAATGGGTATGTTAACAAACAAAATTTTCGAATCTGGGGCAGTGAAAATCCTAAAGAAATCATCGAAAAGGCAATCTATCGAGAACGTGTTAATGTTTGGTGTGGTATGTGCACTGGTGGCGTCATTGGACCTTACTTCTTTGAAAACGAATATGGTAAAACATGTATGGTAAACGGAGAACGCTATCGAACAATGATAAGTGAATTTTTGTACAACAATTGACCGATATGGATTTGAACGAAACATGACGGTGCCACATGTCACACAGCCAAGAAAGCAATTATTTTATTAAGATCAAAGTTTAAGGAAAGAATTATTTCACAAAACAGTGAAATCAACTGGCCGCCAAGATCATGCGATTTATCCCCACTTGTTTATTTTCTTTGGAGTTATGTAAAACGTAAGGATTATACAAATAATCCGCAAACAATAAAAGTGCTCAAAGCTGAGATTCGGCGTGTAATTCGAGAAATTTATCCACAATTATGTTCCGAAGTAATCGTAAATTTTGACAAAAGAATAACTTCCTGCAAAATGAATCGTGGTGGACATTTTGTCGACATTGTTTTTCATGTATAATTGTCAAGCATTGTAGTTCATGTTAAAATAAAAAATTTCCTGACTTTGTTAATTAAAGTGCGCTTTATTTCAAATAAACATCCTACATACCTTATAGGTTAACCCTGTATTATAAAAGGTAATATTTTCAAAAATTTTTGTTTCATCTATTAAATTTTTAATAAATTTAATTAGTGTTTAATTAATAATTTAATAAATGTTTAAATTTATTGAATAAAATTAATAATTTCTTCAACATTCTGAAAAACCAAATTTGACTCAAATTCTAACATCGCGTTTGAACAAAAATTTTTCTATTGAAACGTGTATTATAATTTTTGTTAATTTATTACGAAAAAATAATTATTAATTATTATAATTAATAATTAATAATAATAAATATAATATAATATATATTATTATTATAATTATTAATTTTGCACAATTTTAAGCAAACCTAAAACAATCTTCATAATTATTTTTAGAGTTCTTTTTTAAAAAAGATTTCTGTTGACTTGGAAAGGTTAGAAAAATGATAAAAAATAATATTGTAAACTTGTACACTTATTAAATCTTGATAAATCGTCTTGTATTGCTTCGTCCAGCCTGTAAAATACTGAGAAGGACTGTTCATAATCTTTTAAAAAATCGTTCCCATGAAGTTTTGTGATATGACCCTCAACAGACCTTGGGATTTTATCAGTAATTATCTGCAACATTTCCAACGCTGAATGACTATCGACAGTTTTCTTATCTTAAATAATTAGGTTTAAAGTGGATTTGTCAATATTTTCATTTCAACCTTCGTGGTGCTTAGACTGTTGGACAATGATATCGATTATGAAGGACTTCGATTGGTTTTCTAATCTGACGATTTCTGCATTATCGCCGAGTCCAAGAAGCGCTTCGGTTTTTCCCGTTGAAAATTCACTAAGGCGTATAAAACTGTTGATTGAATCAAAGCTTTCTAAATAAGTCTGTACATTTTCCGTCTCTCTTACTAACAATCCAATTCCACTTCCGGAATCCTAAATAAAGTGTTTATTGATTTTTATCGAATGATTTAAGTTAGAAAATAAAATATACAAAATAATATTTAAATATCATTATCAACCGTTTTACTCAATCTTAATTATTTTTGTTAATTTTTATTCGACCTCTTTATTGCACCAAATGAGCCAATGATTTCTTCGGGAATATCAATGTTTTTGGAGACAGAATTAGAAGATATTTCTTCCACAATTTTGGAATCCGGATA
>JBBMKC010245879.1:0-10612 GCA_037834085.1 Bipalium vagum
TTATTATTATTATTATTATTATTATTATTATTATTATTATTATTATTATTATTATTATTATTATTATTATAAAATATGATTCAATTCAAGTTAAAGAAGATAAAAGTTAACGAATATTAATTATATTTCTAATCTAGAGATAGAACAATTACAAATAATTGTTAAAGTACAAATGAAAGATGAAGTTTGATTATAGACAGTGTAAATAAATCTTGTACATAGATTTGTCAGAATTGCGCTTTATTTCACTTAATTTTTTGTGTATAACAAAAAGAGTTCTGATTTTCGAGTTAAATATATTAATATTTGATTAACCTTCATATTATGGCAAAGGTAATAAGCAGTTGAATAATAATAATATTAATATTAATATTAATAGTCATAATAATAAACCATAATAATAATCATAATAAAAAATATCGATTAAAACTGATAATGTATTATATACTTTCATGAGGTAATTTATTTATTATTTATAGCTTTTATGAAATATTTTCAAAAATATATTTTATAATCTGGTTGTTAAATTCACAAAATTATAAAGTGTTTTAGAAAAGTTAAACTAATTATTTATATAATTATATTTTCTTTATTAAGCAGCATAAAATTTATTTTCTATGTTGCATAAAATTTTCACAAAAACGAATATTTTGTGAAAATAAAAAAATTATATATAATTAAAAACGTGAAATACAAATGTGAATTTTTTTGTTTTAATTCCGTTCATAAAAATTCCGTAATTAAAATTACATTTAGTTTAAAAAAATCACTAGAAAAAGTAAAGTAAATATTAAAGTTCAATTTATATATTCTAAATACCGTTCCATTTGATTTGATATAAAGAAAAATTATATTTGAAATTATTTCTCTGAGGATTTAGGAAATTATTTAAATTAAAATATATTTAGCTGAAAATTTCCATATTATTTATAAAAGTTCTCGGGACATTTTATTATTATAACCAAGACTTGATAATTCACTGAGAAATGGATTTGGAATTTTTTCTATTAAAGATTTTATTAAGAAATTAAGTGAGTTGTTTTAACTTTCATTAAAACAAAAAAATTAAATTAATCTTTTCTTATAAAATAATTCGAAAAACAATTCATAAATTTTTTGAAAATTATTTAAAACAAATTTACGATAAATCAAGCAGAGATTTCGCGTCTGAGGACTTGATTGAAAATGTAAAGAAAAAGATAAAGTTCAATGAACAGTCTTGTGAAACTGAAAATTAGAAAATTCATATCCTTGGTCTACAGTGAACGGAGGTTGGAAATTAAATATGATGAATTTATTAAAATTAATTAAAAGAAATTTGATTTTTCTAATTAGTGTCTGGGAAAAGAAATTTGCGAATGAGAAATTAGAATTTTTAAAATTATATATAATAACTGTAATATGATACATTTTATATGGGTAAAATTAATAATTTTGAATAATTTTTTAAATATTTGTGAAATCGTTTTTTATTTATAAAGTATAATTCAAATATTAAAAAATGTTTAAAAATATTCTAATAGAAATTTATCAAATCAAAAATTACTTAATATATATTAATAAATTATAATTAGATATTTTTTCTGAATAAGATATAAGTAATATAATGTTTAATAAATATAAAATTCTGTTTTAAAAAAATTACAAATTAAATATGTAGAAGTTGTAATTACTTTTTTTATATAAAATGATAATTTTAATAAATATTTTTTATTTTACTTTTTATTTTATTAAGTATTATTAAAAATAAAATTTTATTCTTAACTTTTTCATAAATTATTATGTTTTTTGACCGAGTCGGTCAAAAAAAAACATGATCCATTATTTTCAGTTATAAAAAAATTATATTATATACCCCTCCACAAAAAAAGTACTACAAACATAAAAAATAAGATTTCTGTAAAATAATTTTATTAGTCATTACACAAGTGAAAATATCCATTTGACAATTAATAAAAGCATTGGACCAATGAAACCAAAAAGTTAATACAATATTAAGAGTATTAAGAATACTTGAATTACTTACTATTGATATCTATTAAATTCCAACGATTATATATAAATTGAAATTATATATTTAAATGAAAATGTTTTAAAAATTTGAAATTTTTTTGTAGTACTTTTTTTGTGGAGGAGTATATACAATGAGACTTTGATATTTGATATTTATTATGTAAAATAAAGGTGATTGTTGATTTTATCATTTTCCTGAGATAAAGTAAAAACTGAAAGAGTGTCATGTTTATCTTTATAATTAATAAATTAAGTTTCTGCTGTTAACATGTATTCAAAATGTACCAGTTTTATTCATACAACAAAAAACGAAATATGTAGTCTCCATATGTTCTACTTAGAATATATTCATAAATACCATCGTATGAGTGCAAATTTTTTCTTCTTAACATTTGGATTTCGGTAAATAGAATTCTTAAGATATCCCTAAAGAAAATCCTTTAATGAAATAGATCTGAAATCTTCAGTGACCAGCTAATGCAACATATCCACCAAATTCATACTTAAGAAAGATGTCATTCAGAAAATCACAAACTAAAACCTCAATGTGTCCACCATCTTGTTGAAAGTACAATTTATTATATCTCATTTCGTTAGGCTTGGTGGAAAACTGCCTTTTAGTATGAGTAAATATTTAAATGATGTTATATTATGATGTTGAAAGATGTAGAGACAAATCATCTTTGAAAAATTGCATTTCTTTAATTTCCTTGGATTTTAAAATTGTACTTCTTGAATTTTTGGTACTCTATATTAAGTATTTATGACGGTTAACATAATTGGAAAAGTGAAATGACGCTTCATCAGACTAGAAATCCTTTTCCACGAAAGTCGATCTATTTAGATATATACAAAGCAATTCTTTACACATTTTTGAAAAGGTTCAAAACCATCCTCAGTCAAACATAATTCTATTTATTATAACGTCTATTTAAATAATTTTTGAATAATAATAAAAAAATGGAGCAATTATTGTTAAAACTGTGTAATTTATTTTTATATTGATTAGTAATATAATTTTAAAATATAATAATACTATAATTGTAATGATAATAATAATAAATTTATAATATTTTTAAAAAATGCATAAACAATACATATTCAAATAGCTTATTTAAACAAATGAATACATTTTCTTTATTACAGCTATTTAAAAGTTTGATTTTCAATGCATATACGTAATAATAAAAGCTCTAATTTATTTGCTTATTTATAAATTTAATCTGTGCAATATTTACTTCATTTATAATAAAAATTTATTATTCCCTGATCACAAATCTCGGTCTCTTATTTTTAAATTTGAAATTTAAAGTAAGACGCCATTCAATAAATCGATATGATAGAATTCTCTTCAGAATTTTCTCGTTATGAATATATATGTGGGAGTAGATGTATTGGGTGGTGTATAATCTTCACTATTGCCATCGACCAGGACATTAAAATCGAAAACAATTCAGTTTACAATTTCTATTGATCTAATCAAAGCTTACGTGCACGAGTATAATTGTTACTCGCTGTTATAAATTCTTTGTTTTCGATCCCCTACATAAACAATTTATAGAATATTTTTCAGTACAATTACAACACGATAATTTGCATTTCACCTTCTGCAACAATGTAAAAAATTATGCAATGGTTTTTGGTTTTAATCAATTTCTAAAAGTAATCAAAATTCTCATTATTTCTATATTCGGATCTAACGAAATCTTAACACCTCGAATCTTATAAAAACTAATTAAAAAAGAAAATGGAAATATTTTAAATCAATTAATTTTAATTTCAAGAAATTATTATTGTTTTTATTTTTGTTTTATTTTTCTTTATTATTATTATTTATTATTATTATTATTATTTTCATAATTTCTATTATTGTCATTATTTTCATAATAATAATAATAATTATTATTATTCATGTCCAATATTGTCGTTAATTAATATTTTATTAAATAAAATGATCGATCAATGTTCATGTGTTTGAATTTACAAAAATTCGAAAAAGTTCTTGATCTTTGATTTGACTTTATTGAATTTTTACCTTTGTGAGTAATTGGAAATCCTTCGCGATCTTTATTTATAAACTGGGGAAATTATATCAGGTTGACTTTATATTAGAATAGAAATTGGAAGAAATTATCATCTTTGGATGATGAATTTGAAAAACCAATAACATTAATTAGTTTAATTTTACTTTTAATTACTCTTTAATTTAATTTCTATTCAATTTGTTCGTTTTCCTTAAGGACATTTTTAAGATCACAAGATTCATTAATTCTCTTTTCATTGTACCTTTCCCTAAGTGTTTTAATTGAGATATCAATCATCATTTTAAGTAATATGTATGTCCCACTGTTAAATTGGACAAATCAATGGAGACACTACGACAGAAAATAGTGGTTCTTAACTGGTGTTCCTTAAAGTTAGGGAAAGTGTTCTACCAAAATTCTGAATTCATTAAAAAATATCAAATAAAATACAAATGTATTGTGTATATAATATGTCCTTACTACTACTTATTATATGTATTAATATATGCAGTGATAGTGTGTAGAGTAGTATGTCATCAGAATAAAGTAATGTTACTCTTATTAGATTCTAGTGTTAGACAAAAGTGTTCGAGTTCTACAGAAAGATTAGGAACTTAAAAGCATCCTTTTCCAAACGTTATATTGTGTGGATGGTTTTTGACTGCTTGCATTAGATTTCAATTTTATCAGAATTTGATAACAGACCTTTGCTTATCAAAATCATTTAGGATATAACAGAAAATGAAATAATATCATTTCAACGATATGTTAGCTTCGTCAATGTAAAATAGTAATTTTTATTTTTTTCTTTCATCAAAATATTTCATCAGTTTTTGGCATTTTATATTTAAATATAAAATAATTTTATTTACTTATGAAGATCGTTCATATCTCTGATGTAGCAGCCTAAATTTTCATTATATGCGATTTACAAAGAAAATATTCCAACCAACAAATTAAAGTAAACATTAACAAAAGCAAAATTATTGATAATTATTTTCGCCATAAAATCCTATGGAAATAAAGCAAAATATTTATTATTCATAATTAGGAACAATAATTTAAATTCCCACAGTTTTACATAGTACCGTTCCATAATTATACCTCTTGAGAATTGAATACAATATGAGTTGCAAATGTAATGTTTTAATTCCATTCACAAAATATAATAATATAAAGTTATGTTAATATTATTCACTAAATAACAATATCTTAATGAAATTAAATCTATTTAATGTTATTTTTATTTTATTTTTCTTTATTTAAATTTTATTGATTTTAACATAAAATTGAAAAATATAATTATATATTATTTTTCATGTTTATATTTTATATTATTGTAAAACCAATTGATTTTTTATAAAGAAATTTTGTTTTACTTTTATTATTATAAATATGCAGTGATAATTTTTTGGTAAAATAAATAAAAATAATTCTAATACTTTATTAAATAAAACGGATATGATTTAATGTGAATTTAAATTAATAAATATTTGTTTATATTGTAATTAATTATGGATATATAAATCAAATTTAATGTGGCATTTCTAAAATTCAGAATTTATTTTAGAAAACGTGAATACATTTAAACATCAAACCTTTAAATATCGATCAGGATTAACACTGGATTTTTTCCAAATTCGTTTATGGAAATCTATATCGTTAATATCCTTTAATTACAAATCAATACAATTTTTATCTTTCAGAACTGAAAAACCTTTTGTCATCCATTAGTTTCATACTTCAGATGTTTTTTTTTCATTTAATATTTTCGAAACTTACTCAAACGAATTTCATAATGTTTTAAGTTTAAACGTTTCATATATTATTTATATTTTTTTGATTATATATTTTTTATTTATATATTTATTTAATATTTTTTTTTAAAAATATAAGGGAAAAAATCTAATAATATATATTTTTTGATGTACGTACTTTTTATCAATGGAGAACAAAGTTTTTTTTTAGCATTTATTATAAAATATGTATCGAATTTTTTATCTGCTCCTATTCAGTCATTAATAATTGATAGTATACATTTCCATAAAATTTAATGATAGTATCATTTGTAATTATAATATTTTAATTCTTTGAGAATTCTTTGACAACCCATTGTTTTAAATCCCCTGTTTTTCTGATTAATTCTGGTTGTCGTTCTTCCATTAAAAATGATTCGCGAATTTTTCATATAGACTTTTTAAATTTTTTTAATAGATTTTTTAATCTATACAAAGCTTGATGGCTCTACTAATACTGAAGAAAATTTTAATAATAATAATAATAATAATAATAAGAATAATAAAAGAATATTAAAATCGAGTTTAAAAATCTATTTAAAATCTATTACTATTTAAGATAAGTGTAAGCCAAATTTGTTTGAATTATTTATTTACTAAAAATAGATATAAAGCTGTACTTAAAAAAAACTTCTATTTTTTCTTAATTTTAATCAAATATGTTATTATATTAAAAAAGGATAGGTTAAAAACGATTTTTTTCTCATAATATTTACACAGATTATAAACATTTTTGGATTGATAGAAATATAATCCTGATACCACTACGGATATAAACAGTCTACAATCTCTCATTATGATATGGGTTTTATTGAATTTTGAAATCGGAATAACAATTTATTGTTGTATTCAAAAACGTTGATAGATAAATGAAACAAAATATATTTTAGGTGTTAATATAAAATTGTTTAAAAAAAATTTAATCTTTATTTTTATATTTAAAATTTTAAAAAGAAATAAATTGACATTTTATCTTGTGAAAATATTTATAATGTACACATTATAATAATAATTGTTTTAGTCTAATAATAGTCGAGCAAATGTTCCTAAATCCATATTTGAAATTAATTGTTCCAATTGTTATCTAATCATTTCTCTTTTTATGTCTTTTTAAAACTATTTCCATTTGCCATCATATTGACAAAAATAGTTTAGAATTTATTTATTATTTATAACTAAAAACCAGATTTTATTTATTTATGTAATTATATAATGATTATCGATTTATTGAAATTTTTTTTGAAAAAATATAACAATTTTCAATATTGGAAAAATATTTTTCTGTGAGATTTTTTGTTTATATATTCAAAGTGGAAAAATTAAAAATTTGATTAAAATTAGTATTCAAGCTTTATTAATATTTATTTGTTTTAATATTAACTATTTTTACTAACAAAATTTTGAGACTACTCGTGTGATTTACTTTTGTCCTTGAAAAATAATTTTATTAAAATAATAATATATAATTAAATTAAGAAAACATTATTCTGAATAATGGATTTCAAATCATTTCACAAATTTCAATCAATAAAAATATAAAAATTGTTTTTTTTATTTTTTTAATTAATTTAAGATTTTGGAAATATAATATCAGTTAGTTTTCTACGTTTTCTTTAAAAATGGAACGTGTCTGTCTGTCTATATGACAACATATCATGAAATAATATGTTGGGAATGTTCATAATAATAATTCTATCTTTCTTGTATTAATATTAATGAAACATTTTTACTGGCTGTATTCAATGTGAAATAAAAAATAAATATAATTTTATTATTATCACACAGAATAAGCTGAAGGAGCACGCGGAAAAGTTGAAGATAAAAGGGATTCAATGTCAGCAGTTGGAATTGCAGCTTCAACAGTCGTGTCACTTAATAAATACTCAAGTCGTCTCTGGTTCCAATGGGAACCATTTCAAAGAAGTATCTACTCAGGTGAGATTTGTTCTGGATTTCATAAAAAATCAAAACAAACGGAAATTCTCTTGGAAATTTCTTTTGTATCCCAAAAAGACTCTTCATTTTAAAACAGTTTTGTAACATAAGATAAAACTCGAAAAAAAAATTGAGAGGAAGTAAGAATTGTACTTCTATGGTGATATGAGTCCAGTAAGAAAAATATAATTAAACCTTTTTAATTGTAACATGGATTAATAAAACCGGAAAATAATGTTAAAAATTATTCTTTTTTCTTCAACCATATATCGTGCCTAACGGTTTCTTTCATACATATTATGGATTTATTGTTGAAATGTTAAAGATATTTCTTGTGTTATTACATTTTTATTAACATGTATTGAATTTTTAATAAATTTTATTAAATTAAAAATTTTTTTTTGTTTTTTATTATAAAAGGTATTTTAATTGGCTTGTTAAAATTAAATATAAAATTTTAAATTATTTATTCAAATTAGATTTAATTAATTGATAATATTTTAGAAAACTGAAACGTTATCATGATATAAAATTCAGATAATGTATGAAATAGTTTGTGAATTATTATTTTTTAATATTAATGAAATAAAATGTTTCAATAATGATATAATGTGATAGAATATAAAGTCACAATTTGATTGATATATTTTATTTCAAAATTCAGTGATAAATTTTATATTTAATATAATAAAATCTGTCAAAATAGACGGGGGAAACTTTTATCAATTTTCAATGGATAAATACATTAGACAATTTCTGTGTTGAGTTTGAATCCAAATGGATACGTCAATTCATAGAATGTCCCAAATGTAATGTCTACATTATCAGGCCCAACTGATTTTTCTGTAATGGAATATTAATTAATAAATGACAGCTGATTCTCCCTTATGAACAAATACAAATCAATCTGTTCAATACATTGAACCGGTGATAATGGCCTAATGGATAAAAGCAAAATGCAGCTTGTGTGGAAGAGTGGCGTGGTGATAATTCTTGAAATATTGATAATTAATCTCTTTTATTCATTATATAGTTCATTTTGTTGTCTGTCTTTAAACTTTAAGAAGACCTTTATAATTTTTAAAATGATATTTATTTTTCCAAAATGTTTATTGAAATTTATGAATTCTGAAAATAACAGTGAATATGAAATTTAAAGAAGTGAGGTCGACATCAATTTTATTATATGGCATTTTTTCTTTCTGGTCAATGTGGAGACTAAGCATGTTAATATCTAACATGTGACAATTAAAAATCCAGACACTAAACGAAATCAAAAATTCTTTTTCTCATAATATTTCAAAAATTTATTTTCAAGCATCGAAGACAATGTCCCTTTAAATTAAAAAAAAACATTTATCAACCCACGGTGCGTTACAGTATCGACTCTAGTGAATGTAGACTATGATAGACTGAGTATGTGTTCATGACCAAGTTTCTTTAACGAATATTCAATTCTTGTCCGAAGCCGATCAAGATTTACGGCACACCAGCCTTTATCGTAAACGTGACGTTTTAATTCAGACCAAAAGTCCTCGGTAGGTCGTAGTTCAGGCTCGTTCTCTGGATTGCAATGTTTTGGTACAAAATTGATGTTGTTAGACTTCAGGAAATCTTGCGTTTCTTTCGAGTAATGAGAAGAAGCAAGATCTGGCCAAAACGCAATTTCATTCTTTTTGTGGTGCTGAGTAAATAAATTTTTCAAATAAAATTCTCTACAAAATAAGACTCACTTCAAATTTTTAAATATATTGATTCTTAATTTAAAATTGATTTGAAAATTGTCTGGATTTTTAATTGTAAGATGTTATTGGTTTGTGATGAATAAGAGAAGACAATTTTTAATGATTTATTAGGTGACATAAATGATCTTCATTTTCAACAAGAATTTATCAAACAATGAGATTTCAATGTCATTATAATTTTAGAAAATACTTAAAATTTCACATTATTAATTTATTAAATTTTAATATACACTAAATTTAATTTTATTATATGATATTTAAAACATGTATTAATTTTTAACCAAAAGAGAAGTATAATGGACTCAAATCACAATCATTTACTGTAAGGCTAACACCAGCGTCATTTCAGAAAATATAAGCCAACGGCAATTAATTAACCACTACATTATAACTTTAAATAAGAGTTTAAAATTAAAAATTATCACGGTCAGATAAGCCTCTTTATACACCATTTTGTCTGAAGACCGTTTATAAAGTAATCATTTGGTATATGTGTTCTGTTATTTGTAAATTCCAAAAGTAAAGTTAATTATAAATTTATTTTTGTTATATCAATTATATTTTCTGGCTAAATTTTCAATTTTAATTGATTTTAAGGAAATGAAATTAGTATATTTTTTTTGGAAATTAAAAAAAATCATTTATCATTTTTCAATAAGAAAAAATCCAATTAAAAACTAGTGCAGATAGAGATCGTATTTTTTGGGAAATTAAAATGTTATAATTTTTGATCATGTGGAAATTTTTTATTTAAACAAATATTCATCTTAATTTGATGATTAATTATTATTTTTCGAAGATAAATTTAACATTTATAAACTTTTTTAATGATTCAATTTTGGAAAAAAGATTTAATTCTGAATCTTATCGTTATTGTATATATTTTATTTATTTATTTATGTAGTCAATTTAATTTTTTGAATAAATGATTTTTATGTGTTAATTAATTTAAAGAAAATAAACAATCTTTTGTGAATGAATATTTTAATAGAATTTTTAGGGTAATTTTTGCTTTTTGATTAGCAATTAATATTGGAATTTTTATAATAATAATAATGAATAATAATAGTAAATAATAATAATAATAATAATGAATAAT
>JBBMKC010245889.1:0-10611 GCA_037834085.1 Bipalium vagum
ACAACTGGACTAAATGTGTTGAATTGATAGGAGACTATGTTATATAATAATATGAATTTAAATAAAAAATTTACGTTTTTTCCTTTTCGCTTTCAGAACTTTTCACGCAACCTACATATAAATTTTTAACAAAAGCAGAGACGGGAAATAATATTCACGTTCTGCGTAATATCTTTTAATTAATTACTGTGAATATAATAATTCAATCACAAATATTTTCTTTGATTATTTTTGAATTATAATAAACTCTTTTCTTTAATTTTTACTTTCTTTTATTTTTAATATTAATAGTTATAATAAACTTTTAAGTTTAAGAATTTTTAATAGGTAAACTTATGATTTTCTCCAGGTTATTTATGCTATATTTTACTATCAATTTTTTTGTTGGCGTCATCCTAATGCATTCAATTATTTCGTTATTCTTTGAATGACGTAATTTATAAATTATACTTTTATATATTTTTTATATTTTATTTCTATCATTATGTTATTATAAGTTATTATTATTATTATTTATTATTATATGTGTGTATTACTTTTATTATTGACATATACGTTATTATTATGTAAGTTATTATTTTTCCTGTCTATTATTTATTATTTTATTTTTTTCAGGCTCTCTTTCTCCGACAGGACCTCTGCCATCGAGAAGATCTACTCCTTCTCACTTTTTTCCTAACCAAGTAATTTTATTATTTTTTTTACTATTATATTTATTTTATTTAGATTTTCGATTCAAACTTCCATCTTCCAGACCTCCGGCTTGATCCGAAAATGAATTTTCAAGTGGATATGCCATCAGTATTTGTTTTTATTATTTATTAATAATTTGTTTTTATTTATTTATTGTTATTTTTTCATAAAAATAATAAAAATAAATTAATTAAATTAACCAATAAATTAACCATCACCAAATTCCAATATATTGTTTTTGCCAAACTAAATAAATTAATTATTACATCGTATCATGCTAAATTATCACATTTATTTCAATCACCAAAATAAATTTAAATATTATTGATGACCATGATGATTCTAATTTCTTTTCCTCTTTTTTATTGTTGATATTGACTGCAACGCCCACATACCTAAATTTCCAAAACTTATAAGTTTTACTGTGAAACTTCGTTTCTGTGTTTATATGTCGCTTATACTTTATTTTTTGTTTTACTATTCAGATTTAGTGAAATGAAAATTGAACTCTAAGAAAGGTTAATTTCCAGAAATATATCAATATAATATTATTCTTATTATACCATCACTATATGATCACATCAAGTCACATTTATTAAAAGAATTACAAATTTTAAAATATTGTTTTTATCTCTTCCTGTAGAGCAGTTTAAGTTGTTTGGTAATATAGAATTGAATCTCCAGGACGACTTAATAGTGAAATACTGAGAAAATCCTTAGAAAATTTTTTGAAAACTACAGAAAATCATATTTGTGTTTATTATTATAAAATTGTTAATATTAAAATGAATGTTAGCATTTTTTTCCAACTCTTATCTGATTCAATTTTTTTAAAATATAATTTCTATCAGAAATGGCTCGTTCCTGACGCTGGCAAAACAAACAAAAGTAAATAATTTCTAAAATTGATTCGATGATAATATATACAATGTTAATCAACAAAAATAAACGTTACCCGGTTCTAATTTGTTTCATCTCGTTTCAATTCATAACTCATTTCGTTCATAATCACTTGATATCAATTCAACTTCTTTTTTATCGTTAATCACGTAACTCAATTCTCCCTTAGTTCTACACAAATTTCTGACTGTGAGAACTCTGCTATTCCTTTAAATTGACGTTTTAGATCCTCTTTACTAACCAGGCAGGTGAAGTTTATTATAACATTATAAAACTATATTCTATGTTTGTATTGATTAGAAAGACTATGTTGAAGTTATAAAAAAATATTAAGAATAAAAGGAATAAAATGTATTTTAGAATAAATTTAGATTCAATAACTTATACAAGACTATGCCATCGAGCAAAGGATTTTTTAGGATTATCAACAAGCTCTCTCCAGTGCTTCATTCCTGGTCCAACAATGGATGATCCTAGAACAATGTAACCAATGGGCTTGGAATTTTTCATATTTGCATCACAATTATATGCTGTTATATTCAATTGTACTTTCTAAACTTCCTTAGTAATAAAATTATGGAAATTAAAATTATGAACTGTAATTAAGGTTTGTTGAAGGTTGAACAAGAATTCCTCGTTGAAATAAGGATTCTGAGTGTTTTGCTTCATCTTTGTAATTTTATTTTTGATAGCCTTATTTTCAATTTCTATTGAAACACTAACATATGTACCTAATTAATTTTTATATAAAGTGCATAAAATAAAATATTTTTTACCACAAAGTTTTTCATGTTTTTTGAAGTCTTTACCTTCTAAAATGTTGACATAAAGAGTCGATTTAGACGAATCATATTTCAAACAGATGCATAGGTCACCAAAGGGAATTTCCTAAAGTAAGTAATAAATTAGGTAAATAATAAAATATTATATATGTATTTCCTTCAACTAATATAAATATTTTAATAGAATATTTTACTTTATAAATTACTAAATAAAAATGGTATCTATAAAGAATATTAACTGAAAAGTTAAAGAAGTGCGTACTAGGCCGATGGGTTCCTTATGTCCTAATACATCAGCAAAATTGAACAGAATCGAAGGTGCACAGATTATTCTGAATGACTATCAAACACATAAAACAGACAGAATTATATATATATTGATGAAAAGCGGATATGCCATGATTATGTGCTACCTATTACTGAGCAAAGATTTAAGTAGATAGTATTCTTGACAGACATAATGTTGCCAGAAAAAATGTTGACAAACTGGAAAACTTGATGGAAAATGTCAACAATATATAAAGAATTATCATACTATGAACTTCTACATGACGGAAAAACTTTTAATGCAAATAGATTCATTCCGTTCCTGATCTCTATGATCTTATACTTCGGCAATATAGAATCACCTTTACTCACCCGAAACCTAATTCTTATATAGTATAATGCTTGCACGCACACTGCTGCTGCGGTAAACCAGTTCTTTGCAGATGAGGTTCCAACAAGTCAGAAAAAACCAAAAGTTTCTTCCTACATGAATTTGTAAGATCGCTTCGTGTTCCGAAATTTTGAAATGTTCTGATGACATATCAACTTCAATAACATAGAAGATATTTTACAAACTGTAGACGACTACATTGATCGATTCTAAAAAGAGAACTTTAAAAGAGTTCATCAAATTTCAGAGAAACTTGAGAAAAATCATTGAACTTCAAGGAGACTATATATATAATCTTATTTTGGACATTTTGTTAATAAATAATAATTTTGGATTTGTGTCACCATTAAAATACATAGATGGTTAAAAAGTAGTAATATAAAAATAGATTAGATTAATTAAAGTGTAAAAAATTATAATGTAATCGACAATATCGGTTAAAATTAACATCAGAAATAAAAAAAATAATAATAAAAGTAAAAACAGATGACTGAAGAAGTTACCATGAACTTTTTACCGTGGAAAGAGGTCCAGTAAATCATTCTTTGTACTTAATCAGCCGTAAGATGGTTACCATATTACTACAATAAATAACATCTGTGCTCAACCGAAAATAACCGGCAGGAAAATAAAATAAAAATTAATTCTAAATTAACTTAATTTCAGTATATAGTATTCTAGGTGCTTTCTTAAATTACCTTAAATGGAAATATTAAAATAAAGCTTGGATAAAAGAAATTTTACTTATATTGGTATGCAAATTAATAAACTCTTATTTTTTCTGCAAATCTCCTTTTTTTAGCTTGTACTACGTATTAACTTAAAGCTAACAGAACAAGAAATTCACTTATCCTAAATCTCACTTAATAATTTATTAAAAAACTATACATTTATTTTATCAAACTTGTGTACTTAAAATCAGTAATAATCCAAGAATTTCATATTCTTAGAATAATTGATTCTATATTATTTTAGTTTTGATTAAATATTGGGTCACCTATTAGGTGTACAACTATGACTCTGGCTTTTTTTAAAATGATAATAAAAGTTTTGTTTGCATATATATCTAAATTATATTGAATTGATTTATAAACAAAAATATATAATTAATAATATCACGAGATAGCTGTTTTAATATTCCTTGTTTAAATATTATAGCAATTCAAAATGTCAATATTCATCCCAAATAAACGACATTTGCGGGAAGTCATTCTACATTACTTTATTGCCAAGAAAACCTCAGCGGAAACGTACCGCTTGCTTCGAGATACCTATGAAGAACATGCTCCTTCGATGACCACATGTAAAGATTGGTTTTGCCGTTTTAGAAATGGCCAATATGATAAGAACGACAAGGAGTATGCGAAGCCACAAAAACATACATACAATCTGACCTGACTGTCTCAATTGACTGTCAATTGACCTGACTCAACAATGGATTTCTAAACTTCTGGCAGTTTTAGGAATTATTCGAAAATTAGGAATTTGGATCCAACATGAATTGACAGAAAAATGCATTGAACGGCGAAAAACAATTTTTGAGGTCCTTCTTCAGAGACAAAAAATGAAAAGTTTCTTGCATCGAATTATCATGGAAACGAAAAATGGATTCGTTATGACAATCCAAAACGCAAAACAGCTTGGGTGATGCCAGGTGAACTCAGTCCATCAACACCGAAACAAAATGTCCACGGTTTGAAAGTTATGTTGTGTATCTGGTGCGATCAGAAAGAAGTGATCTATTATGAATTTTTAAAATCTTCTCAGACACTAACTGGTGAACTTTATCGATCACAATTAATTCGTTTGAAGCAAGCGTTGAATGAAAAACGACCGGAATGGGTGACTAGACACGAAAGGATAATTTTACAACATGATAACGCAAGACCACACGTTAATTCAGTTGTTAATAATTACTAAGAAGGTACAAAGGGGAAATCTTACCTCATCCGCCCTATTCACCAGACATCGCTCATTCGGATTACCATTTGTTCCGCTCTTTGTAATCAGCACTTTCCAGAGAGCGGTTCAGTTCCCTTGAAGACCTCCAAAAGAAGACCGATTGACTACTGGATTTCATTAAAAGAGCCAGAGTTTTTCTTTCATGGAATTCGTTACCTGAAAGACGGACAAAGATTGTAGCTTCCAATGGGACATATTTTCAATAAATGTTTTAAAATAAAAGTTGTAATAAATAGTTGTACACCTAATAAAATGTTCTCGCAGTTTTCTTCATGGATTGTTTAATTGAATTGCAAGCGATCTGAAAGTTCTAAATCCAATGTAATTAATTCTAATATAAAATTAATTACCTAATCTTAATTAATCGAAAAATATCCTAAATATCAAAAGTTTTAATAAACTAAAATATCGCAAAGAAATCAAAACAAGGAAGATCAAAACATTCTTAAACTTTATTTCCTGATAGGAGAAAATGCCATCAAGCCGCCAAAAAGATGTGACAGATGCACCTATTTCTGGAAGACCAACAAGGACGTTGAAATCAAGAAAATAATCTAAAAAGAGCGTCATATAAAATTTTATGACTTTTCAGAACTCTTGGAATTTGTCAACAAACTATTAAATCATTTGGAAAAGTTCAGATACAAGAACAACCTCGATATTTTGGTGTCTCATAATTTATCGAAAAAAATTTAAGTGACCGAATTTTCGTTTTTGAAAATGTATTGAAATTTCATGAAATGGAACCACTTCTTAAACTGCTGATAACCAGTGATGAAAAATGAATAAAATATGACAACAATGTAAAAAAAGCGGTTAAACTCTAAGAAAGTTAATGATAGTCCCGACTTGGCATCATCGGCTCTGCACAGAAATTTCTTAATGGAGTTACATTGGCTTCAATGAACACTGCAAAAAGCACACTGTGCAGTTTTTCAATCAGATATCTCCGAAATTTTACAGTGATGGAATTATGATTTTATTAGATAAATGGAGAAAAGTTATAGAACAAAAAGGAATATATTTGATTTAATAAAGTTTATTTGTGGTGAGAAAAATTTTTTTTCATGACAGATTATTAATTCTTATTTAATTTATACGAAATTCAATTTAGATGATTGAAAAGATGAAATTGTTTAATGAAAAAGAACTACAATAACATTATTATTTTCTGTCAATTCCCTATGGATAATTTTTCACCCCTAAAATTATCAAACCGTACTCAAATTCTTGATATTTTTAGTAAAATTCGATAATAAAAATTTTTTGTAGAAATTATTATAATAAATTTGATGACCATAAACTAGGTAAGATAATCAATGCTGTAAAAATAAAAAACACTGATTTTTAGCTAAATTTAAGAATATCATTACTGTATTCAAATCGTTGTTGGGAGGGTCTAATTCTGCCCAATCTTCAACTGTTTTTGTAAGATCCAAGGTATTTAAATCTATTTGCAAACAGCCAATTTGATCATGTTTTGAATATTTTTTATGGTAATATAGAAAAAAAATTAGAGATTGCAACGATATTTCCTCTTCGGATACCTGGAAGTAAGTGAACAAATTTATAGATTTATTCTTAGTAAAATTCAACGAGCAAGAATTGATTTAAAATAATTATAATTTTCATATGGGCATTTTATTTTCAGAATAAAAAAATTAAATTTTATATTTCACCATCTTTTTCATTTATTTATTATATTTAAAACAATGATATAAAAATAATTTTATTTAACACTGCTTGTTTTATATGTATTAACTTGATTATTTAAGTACAATTAAAAGATTCTTAAAACAAAATTTTCTATAAAATATCTTTAATATTATATTAAATATATATAAAGGTAATATTTTATGCTTTTCGCATTATATATATATAAACAATATATATAAACACTAAACAATATTATAAATATATATTAAATATTTAAAAATATACCGAAAATATGAAATCCTCATTATAAACTGGATTCAGGGTTCTTTTTCTGACCTTAGTTTTGAAATTTGTATTAGGATCTCCTTTAAGCCATATTTTCAAATAAGGGTCGGTTGTTCCTCCATCCATTAATGCCATAAAATCGTGTCCTGATTTCACTGTAACAATAAGCTTGTTTTAATTTAAGCACATTAACATGTTCATCATAGCAATCTTACTTCTTTAGATTTCTGATTATATTTAATCATATACACCAATTTTCCTAGGCTTTCCTTTGGTTTCTCCAAGGCTTTGGAATGAAGTTCTTCCATATTTAATTCCTTAAACGATTAAAAAATCGATTAGACAATCTATGAAGACTGACTGTTAATTTCTTCTCTGACTTAAAATGCTGAGTTTTTTCTTTATTAATTCTTTTGATATGCTTATACAAAATCCATATTGTGATGGATATGAAGATAAATACCACAACAGATAATACGATAATAAGGATGAAAGCCAGGATTCTAGAGTTAATGAATAAATTTATTTGAATATTACTTCTATATCTATAAAATTATAAAATATTTTTTCGTAATAAGTCATTTAAATATCTCATGGTTCATAGAGAATAACACATGGCAATATTAATATTCCCTTTATTATTTACTCTTTCGTTTCTGAAAAGTATAAAAACGGTATGTTAAATTAATGATTTTTTCAATTTCAAAGTCAGTTAAAAAGTATAGGTTTTTATCGATTATTTTCATGGTTTTAAATCAAAAACAATTGAATTAAGATTTTAGCTTAATACAAATGTAGTATATCCTTCATTGTTTCATTCTAATCAATAGGTATCAAGTTTTGGCATGTAATTAGATATTAAATGTAGATTTGCCTGAACTCCAAACATTCAACAATAAAGAATTCAATAGTTAGTTTAGTATTACACCTTACTATTCTTATTGTACAGAGTTAAAACTTTTAAATTCAATTTTTTACGATTTATTTTTAAAACTCAGAAACCTTGTCAGCAAGCAGCTGTTCTCTGTCTGAATGTCTGAGGAACTGGAAATGTTGATAAAAACATACAAAAGTAAAAGTAAAAGCATATCAAAGTAACCACCGATTTTTTTACTAATCTCTCTTTTGTCTGGTTTTGGAAGCTCGTTTTATAAGTATTGTGTAAATGAAGTGTTAAAACTTACACCCATACAGATAAATTGGTAATTTCTCCAAAGTTTGTTTCTAAAATTCGAAAAAGAGCATTCAATTTTAAAATTTCGCTCAATACCAGATCTAATCTTTCTGGTCGTGGTAGTTCCGAAGAACTTCCTCTTGATATTAAAACATCAAAAAATAAAATGTCAATATTTATAAATCCAAAATTTATTTCCGAAGCTTTTAGTGACGTTACCTCTCTTTTATATTTCATGTCAATTGATAGAAGCTTTATATAGAAACTGCCAATCATATTTCTGAGCCTATTCCTATCAAAGTTGGTTCCTATCAAGTTTATCCTTAATCGATGTTGTTATTTAATATTGGAATGAATGCAATATTAAATAGTGTTGATCAGATGTTGAGCGGCGGTGTTCTGATTCGTGCTCGCATATGCAGATGATGTCGTGCTTTTAGCTACCAGTCGTCCACATATGCAAGAGCTTCTGGATCGCGCAGTTCAGGTATCATCTTGGCTCCACTTCAAATTCCAGCCCTCAAAGTGTGCTTTTGTTCGTGTCCTTCAAGTTCAAAATGCATTTCCTTTGAGAATTGGTGAATCTTCTATTGCTAATATGACGGTTGATGAAACTTATCGCTACTTGGCTGTTGATTTCTGTAAAAATCTCTATTCTCCACCGAGATCTTTGTTTGCAAAACCACACATGAGCTGAAAACAAATCCCTAGCAGAAATTAAATACTTATCATGCCTTCATTCACTCTAAAATGATCTTTGCTTTTCGGAACAATTACATCACTTTTAATGAACTGACACAAGGAAAAAATGCAATAGAGCCGAATATTCGGCGTCTGCTGAAAAGTATCCTTGATCTTGGTATTCGGTCATCGATAAAATACATATCGAAATCTCATGGTGGAGCAGGTATTGTTTCTATTGTTGCTGAATATTTAGTGCAGTCCATTGCAAATGTGTTCCAACTTTTCAAATCTTCCGACGAAATCATTAGACGTATCTCAATTTCTTCACTAATTTATGCTGCTTCAAATCCAAAGTTTGGGCAAGAAAGTCTCAATAGAACAGGCTCTTGAATGGTTGAATCAAGGAGATGTTCACTGTCTACAAAATTAATGGTAAAAAAAAGACACGTTCGACCATAAATCAAATGAAATCACACTATAAAATATCAATCAAATTCGAAAAGAATGAAAACGGCATTTGCTTGAAGTACTTCCAACATCTTCACTCCAGCTATCAGAACGAAGGGATCATTAAACCCAGACTCAAAGGTAATATCCAAAGTTCTCCACAATCTCGTGAAACATGCATGGAACGACAGCTGGAATTTTCAATCCAGTGCAGGTTACTTCGCTTTGTCAATCGGTCAATCGACGCTTTCAACAACGCCAATATTCAACGGTGAAATATTAATTGCCGCTTGATATTTCATCCACCGTGCACAATCTTATTCTATTCAGATTAATGCTCGTCACGGTTTAGTATTCAGAGGATGTAGAAGGTGCAATGAGCCGGTGGAGACGCTGTCTCATGTTCTCGTTGCCTGTCCTCTTTCTAGAATATTTTCAAATTATCGCCACAATTCAATTCAAGATCACTTGGCAGAGCAAATCAAGCAGAACACAAAGGCAAAAATCTTTGTCAATGCAGAAAGCCATTACGTCTTCAAATCGAATTAATGCAACAAAAATTGTTATTCCTCGTCGATGTCAAATGCCCTTATGATACAGAAAATAATATTTTCTGGAATCATGAGAAAAACTTTTGGACAATTTCGCGGTCGGATGCTTTGGATCATGGATGAAGCGCAACGAAAGAATACTTAAAAGCCTTCAACTCTCAAAACGGAAGATAACAGAAATCGGCAAATTCTTTGTTTCTTCAAACATCAAGTGGAGTGCGACAATGAAAATTTCATCGGGATGTCTGGAAGACATCGATTAATTTTTGTGAAATAAAAGACAATGCTGATGAATCCAATCCTAGCTATCCAATATCCGACAACTTAGACGAAGAAATTGATCTGGATAAATGTACCGATGAACTTATAAAAAAACTTTAAAGAAATTGTGATATATTTTGTTGAATTATTTATTTGTATCTTTTATTTTATTGGCATACTAGATTCACAGTAATGTGCTGATGATTTATGTTCATGTATGTAAAAATTTGTTGAAAAAATAAAATTTCGTTCGTTCGAATCCCTCTATGTCCGATTAATTTTCAACTAAAATTGAAAATTTTGGAACAAGTCATAATCATATTTTTATATCTTACAATAATCAAATAAATTATTTTATGATTGATGAAAAACCTTTTTAAAAAATTTATTAAAGAATATAATGAAAATGATATAATATTTTAAGGTATCATTTATTTAAATTATGAAAAACAATAGAATCTAGCTATAACGACTACAGTTTTTGCAAATCCTCTTCATGTAATTCCTGCGTGAAATGGACCTTAAAGGGTTTCAATGATAACTGTTCTCTCATAATTC
>JBBMKC010245900.1:0-31831 GCA_037834085.1 Bipalium vagum
ATCATTATTAGTATTTATACCTTATTTATAGTTTTTATTACTTATTTTTCCCCGGGGGGTGTCTTGGGTAAACCCAATAATATATATTTTTGATTATTAAAAATAAAATACAGTTTCGAATAATGACAAGAAAAAAGAATCACTGGAGGTGTCAGAGGTTTGAATCATAAATGTTGAAATGTCAATTTTTGGATTGCTCTTGGCTAGTTATCCCTTGACTGTTTGATTTGCCTGGATTGCTCTTGGCTAGTTGACCCGGTTGAGTTAACCCTGTTGATGGTTCAATTTGTCGCAGTCTCCACACATAAATTCATCCTTTTTCAATATTTTAAAATACGTTATTCCATTTTTCTGTGGTAACACTTTTTATTTCTTCGGCCCCATAAATAGAAGTCAAGAGGAGTTAAATATGGTGAACGTGGACCCCATCGAATTGAACAACCTCTTCCAATCCACGTGTTCAGAAAATGGGCGTCAAGATACTGTCGTACATTTATTTTAAAAATGCACAGGATCTCCATAGTGCTGAAATACCAGAAACCGTACTTTGTACATTTTCCTCACTTCAAACATAAAATAGTCTTGAAGCATTGATAGATCATTTTGGCCATTAACAGTCTCATCTTCAAAGAAATACGGACCGATAATTTTATTTTTTGACAAAGCACACCAAACATTTACCTTCTGGGATTTTCTAGCAGCTTCTAAAGTAACACGTGGATTACTTTCTGAACACTATATGACCTTATCTTTATTTACTAATCCTTTTAGGTAAAACGTTGCTTCATCCGAAAAGAAATATTTTCTTGAATATCCACATTTTCTAACATTGGAATCAGGGTTTTGTACATCTCAACTCTGTCTTGCAAATATTCTTCATGTAATTCTTGCGTGAAATGAAACTTAAAGGGTTTCAGTGAAAACTGTTTGACTGCAACCGGTTTGTTCTATAATTTAGGTTGTAGAGGCTTTTAAATGCTAAAGGTATGCCACGATCAACATTTTAAACCCTTTGTCGTATGACCAGCAAAAATTGAATGCTTCCTAATTGATATAGAGGTCTAGTAGCATTTATAATCTATACATCTCCACAAATCTTTCATTTTCAGTTTTAAAAGTTTAGCACAAAATTAATATATTTTTGTGGAGTTTTTTAAAATATTTTGATCCAACAAAAATTTAATACACTGGCTTTCATTGACAAAAATTGTCTTCAATTCATATATGGATGGAAATATATAAATTTTCTTTAACATTCTTTTTTCATACCTTTATTACCGTATTATTTAAGTGTTTTAAGATTAAATCTTAACAATGTTAGTTAACTGATTTAAATAGTTAATTAAAAAAAAATTTCCGTTACTTTTTAATTAATTTTAAATAATTAAAAATTAAGTTAATTTTTCAAAATCGTTATCTGTAATTTAACAAGTTTGTTTAAATATTTCAATTTAAAGAGCAATGTTTAAAAAAAATTGTAAATTTTTTAAGGGTGGATTAAGAAAACGAAGAGGTAGTAGTGACAGTGACGACGAAGTGGCAAAACCTATTTATGCTAAAAGAAATAAAATCGAACCCGTTCTACAATTTGTAAGTAATTTTGATTAATTGATTAATTGATTTATTGATCAATTGATCAATTATTTATTTTAAACAGCGTACTAAAAATTCTAACACTGAAAATGCAGTTCACAAATATGAAGCAGATAAATCCATATCAAAGTCCAGGCCCGCCGATTTGGGAGCAACAGCTCATTTGGAAATCGACACAGAACTAACCAAAGACGCTCAATCGATATTTGAAAGAGTCCAGAAGGATAAAATGAAAATGGACGATGGGTTATATCACGGGTTGAAATGTTATGACACAATGACCGAGGCAAAGGATACCATAGCTGGAAACGCATCTAGTGGCTTCAACCGAAAGGGTCCGATGAGAGCACCGACGAACATTCGTTCTACGACCAGGTGGGACTATCAACCGGACATTTGCAAGGATTACAAAGAAACCGGTTTTTGTGGCTTCGGAGACAGTTGTAAGTTTCTCCACGATCGTTCAGACTACAAGTTTGGGTGGCAGCTTGAACAGGAGGAGTTGAATCACCAGTCCGATGATAGTGCCGATGACAAATATGAAATCCACGAATCAGATGACGAGATAAACGTTCCACACTTTTGCACATATTGCAGAGAAACCTTTAAGGAGCCAGTGGTAACCAGGTGCATGCACTACTTCTGCTCTAAGTGCGCTCTGGAAATGTATAAAAAGTTGAAAGGAAAATGTCAGGCGTGTGAGCAAGATACTGAGGGCAATTTCAAAAACGCGGATTATATATTTGCAAAGATCCAGGCCATCGAAGACAAAAGGAACAATAAAAATGTCGACGATGATTCAGAATAAATTTTCTTTCTCGATTTGTTTTGGATATTTTAAATTTTTACAAGTTATATAATTTTAGTTTTAAAATATTAACACGATATTTCTCGAAATTATTTGAAAATATCTATTAAATGTTTCTGCTAAAAGTATATCACGAAAGCGGTACTATTTATTGGACATAAAAGTGGATTTCTCAATTACAAATAATGCTTTAATAGTAGTTGACAACCGAGTGAAAGAAAAATTGATTTTAGTTGTTTTTGCTTGATCATTCCAATCAAGTGCGCCTCATATTTTGCAAAATTTAAACTCCAATAATAGTAGTTTTACTTTGAACCCTTCTTTGACTACGTCGCTTTTTGAGATATTACTACTCTTCGTCAGATATAGTGCCACTGTTACTATTGCTGAATAGTGTATTCTAACTGAGAGTTTTTCATTTATTTTTCTTGAAGTAACGTGTATTTTCTTTTTGAATATATGAAATTCCATATACTAAAATTTGTTTAATTTAAACAAATAGCAGAATGGTGCTATTCTATGTAAAACTAATCCCTTAAAATCAATACAGGGTTATGCAGTAATATAAGGAAAAATATTCAGAAATATATAGTGGAAATGTACAATAAATAAATTAGTATCTCGCCAAGGCTTTTTCTAAAAACCACCACATGTATTGAAAATAATCACTTAAATCGATATAGTCATACATGAGTTCTTGAGTAATCAATCGTCCCGATCTATAATGGTTTTCATAAAGGATGATATTTGAGAATTGTAGTTGAGGCAAGTATGGTGGCAGAAATCTGTAAGCAATACCTCGTTCTGTCAGCAACTTAATAACATCTTTTCGGTGATGGAACATGCAATTGTACATCACCAATATATCCCCAGGATTTTGATTGAAATGATTGCATAGGTTGTCACTAATAACTGTCCCCATCGAAAGATCCATCTTTTTCGAAGCATAAAATGCCTGTAAATTTGATTTTATAAATAAACAGATGACAAAACAATGAAACCTGTCATTTTAATAGCAACCATGCAGCTGATATTTTTGGCTGACTAAAATGCGATTTAATTTAAAAAGAAACAATAGAATGTTTATTCTATATATTTCTGAATAATTTTCTTTTTATTTCTGAATACTTTTCTATGCATTTTGAATCGAATTATATATATTTTTGCACAGATTTCTGCATTAACCTGCCATAACTTAATCGACAAGATATAAGGCTTTCATGTGGACAAAGACCTACAGTCACCCCAAAACCAAATATTCCTGGGAAAAGTAATTATTAAGTGTTTGGTGGTCCGCTAGACGTGTTATTCATTATGAGCTGTTACAACCAGGTAAAACGATAACAGCGGATTTGTATTGTGCCCAGTTAGACAGATTGAAGGAAAAACTAGAAAAAAGTGTATAGCTTTGACCAACAGAAATAGAGTAATTCCTCATTATGATAACGCACGGCCGCACACCGCAAAGAAGACGCTCCAAAAAATTAAGAACTTCGGCTGGGAACTGTTATCTCATCTTCCTTATAGTACTGACAGCGCTTTCTGACTACCGTATTTTCCGTGCAATGACAAATTTTTGGTCGGAAAAAATACAATTCCCATGAAGCTCTAAATATAGCCATCCAAGACTTCTTCATTTCCAAACCACAGGATTTTTATAAAGATGGTCTTTTAAAATTAGTTTCTAAATGGAGTGACATCGTAGAAAACAATGGTGCTTATATATTTAGTTAATATATCTGTTCTGCGAATTCTTTTGTTATTTAAAGTTTTTTATAAAAAAAGACATTACTTACGTGTCGACCTAATATATTGAGAATTAAACATCTTAGTTTATAAAAGATGAAAAAAATTGTATGTATAGATTCCAAAGTCATTGAAAGTAGGTTGAATTAAAAAGCCAGATTGTTCATGATTATCTTGAAATTATTTATAGGTTAAATATTTTCAAGATATTTCATAATTATCATAAAAATATTCCCATAACTGAAAATTGAATTCAAATTTTTAAAAAATTTGTGTTAAGAAATTAACCTTAGTAAACTGGTTAAAACAAATTTTCTGTTGTCAAGAAATTTAATGTAGTTTAATCAGAATATCTCAAGCACCATAATAGAAATTAATAAAACTACAAGAAATAGAGTTTAATTTTTATTAATAAAATTGCTAAGAAAAGCCTTCAAAAATCATCAATATAAAGACTGGTTGTGGACACGACTCCTCGGTAAATCGTTTCTTGTGTTTTCTTAAAAAGCGATGCCAATCCAAAGTCAGCCATCACTTTGGAAGCCGATTCACAATGACGCAGCAGTTCATACAGTCGCAACAAGCACCGGATTATGTCACCAGACTGAACATCGGTTCGTTCGACAATATCGGAAAATTTGTGACCTAAAGACCACATTTTCACCGATTCCACAAGAGAAGAGTTGATTTGAATCTCATTATTGAAAATATTGAAATTTTCCTGACAAGTATTAATCTGAAAAACAAGCGAAACAATCGCTCCTTATAATATCAATCTTTGGAAAGCTCACTAAATTACCTTATCGACAAC
This sequence comes from Bipalium vagum, assembly GCA_037834085.1. Classification (NCBI taxonomy): domain Eukaryota; kingdom Metazoa; phylum Platyhelminthes; order Tricladida; family Geoplanidae; genus Bipalium; species Bipalium vagum. Next base: position 4,959 of record JBBMKC010245900.1, read on the forward strand.
AGAAATCACTTCTTTGAGAATCTTTTGCAACGAAACACTGAGATCCGAAAGACGAATTTCCGAACTTTGATTATTTGTTACTTTGTTCTCGTACATGAGACAAGACAAAGAAGCGGCAATATCACAAGGGGCAGCATTGAGGAACACCCCAGACAAAATGATTTCTGTAACAACGATCTCGTAGGTTTCGATCTCACAAGCAATTCTTCCTGTTTCCATGGCAATAAAAAATTAATTTTAAATCGATTTAAACTTTATAACGATTACACCTTTCAATTTGATCGTATCCTTGTCAGCATTTATGAATTCTAAGCTCTTCAATAGCGCCAATTTGTTCCGATATTCTGGTAGAAAGGCTAAATTATCATCAGACAGGGCTTTTTGTAAATAATCCACTTTAGACATCATTTTCTCTGTGTTGTCAATCAGTTTTATGTGATCCGACAGACACAAACAATCGATACACGGGAACGTCAACAGAGGACTTTCCGAGCTTTCAAAATGGAAATAATATGTGAACAACTGCCTCTGACGACTGTCCTAAAAAAGAAATCAATAACAACCCTGTCATTAAATTTTAGTTGATGTTCCAGTACTAATACACAATTTTCTGATTTTCTCCTTACCTTTATATTCAATTCCTTTTCATAATTTGCCGTGTCCAACTTGCTTTTGAAGCTTCCACAAATGGCCTGGATTGCATTTCGGAACGCGAAACTGTTATCGATCCATTCAGACCAGGGTGTTGAGTTGCGGAAAAATCTCGACGTCCAATACTTTTCAATATCCTGAACATCGATTCGATTCTTTGTTAAACAGACTTTATTGATGTCGTTCAAATTCACAGTAATGATCTTCGGGATCACTTCATTGATCTAAAGCGGATCGAGAAAGAAATCGGTAATGAAATGCAAAAACACACACAAGAGCAATTACCAACCTTTTTGTGGACGATCTCATCAACCAAAGGTCTGATGGCAACAATGTTCGGAGTTCCGGTGGCATTTTTTTGTTCGGAATTTTTGCTCGTATCGACACTGCAGGAAGCGGGATCGTCCTCATTTCTTAAATCGTACGTGAGAACTCTCAATTTGTATTTATCATTTCCCGATGATTGACGAATCAATGACAAAACAAGGGCTGGAATCAATAATCGATCTTTACAATGAGCAAAGTCAGCAATATCAGACGAGTCCAGCAAAATCAATCGACCGGCACACAGGAAATTAACAAGCTCGTTTTTACTTTCCATTATCTCGTTGACTGCGTTCTTTGCCGTTTTGTATTCCAGGCATTTCTGAAAGAGACAACAAAAAAGCCCAGTTAAATCCGCACACTGTTGTCATTTGCACAATCTTCAATACTTTGTAGTACTGGTTGACAACGTCGATATTGCACCCTTTGTCAAGACAAGCGAGGCCGGTACAATTGATGGTTTTCAATTTTTCTGATATCTCTTCGAAATCCAGACAATTCTCGTCGTATTTCTTTAACCGATTTGCTTCGATAAAACTGTGTCGAATCATGTGCTAAAATCAATTTTTCAATATTTTCAAAAAAACTATAAATCATTTCCTAAAATTGATAATTTTGAAAATTAACAATGAAAATATTTTACAAAAAATAAATCACTATTACACAAAGACTTGATTTTCGACCGGAAAATCAATCAAAAATATTTATATATTGTATCGATTGATTTCATAAGAATAAAAAATTAAAATCGATTTTAAAATATTATCAATATCTCAAATTCGATAAAATTAGACCAATCGATATTCACTAAAAATTCCTTCCTTAATAAAACAAAATAATTTAAACAATCAATAGGTTTCATTTCACCGCGGAAATGAAAAAATTAAGCAAAATACGAGAATAAGTCAATATTCGGTTAATAAAATCAATATTTCACTCAGCATTCAAAAGAAACTTACTTGAATGTTGAACTGTCGGTTTCGATAGAGACTCAAAATAATGTTGTAAGAAATCTTAAACTTTGACTCCAATTGGCACGCAGAACCGATCAATGTACGCTTTAATTCATCTTGCGAATAGATTGTGGATGTCGGCTTAATTAAGATGATTACGGTTCCGATTTTGTCCAGACCCCTCCGACCAGCTCGTCCGGCCATTTGAGTAAATTCACCTGTCAAAACCCAAAATCAATGATCAAATTAAAATTCACATTCTTATACTTGATATTAATAATAATAATAATAAGCAATATCATGATAATTATATAAATAAACAATAATTATCATAATAAATCAGTATAATTGTATTCTAATATTAATAAATAAAGGAAAAAATGATCGAAAAATATAGAACATTTTTTACAGAGAAAATCAATATGATAAAAATAGAAATAATTATACAAATATTATTATGATTATTTTAATTTTATGACATCAATATAGTAATATTACGTAAGGAAAAAGTTTTCGGAAAAATTAAAACTAAATAAAATTTCTAATAATAATTATATTGCATTTTTATTCGCCTTGTTTATCGAAGGTGAATCGAATTTTTAATTTTAGATAAATTTAAATTTATTATAAATAAAATATTTCGTAATATAATCTTTTATTTTTATTTGTTTGAAAAAATTGCAAATTATAAAAATAATTTTCTATGAGTGACTCATGTGATGTGTGATTGTATACAAGTCGACTGTATATAAGTTTTTCAGAAATTTCAGTTTGAAAGATGAAACACGTCATGGTCGTCCAAAAGTAATGAACAATGTAATTTTATTGAAAACAATTCAAGCAGATCCGACAATTAGAACCGATGAATTATCTAAGTTATTCTACACAAGTTAAACGATTGAAAATAATGTGCATGATCTTAGCCATTCGTCAGTGTGGGATAAGTGGGTATCATTCCCTTAATAAGGTTTACAAAGAAAATAGAGTGAATTTTTGTAAAGAACTGCTTGATAAAAGAAGATTTTTTCTCCAATGTGATAACTGTTGATGAGAAATGGGTGTATTATGAAAACGTATCTAGATGCAGATCATGGAAAAAGTCAGGGGGAGAACCTGTAGCAGTAGCTAAACGTGGTTTGACTCATAAGTTATTAATGTGTATTTTTTGGGATATTAGAGGAGTTATGTATAAAGAATCTCTGAAAAATAGACAAACGCTTATTACAGAAGTATATATTCGATAATTTGATAAAGTCAATTCGGTCTTGGCCTTCACATCTAATTAGAAAAGGAATAATCTTTCAACACGATAACCCCAAACCACATACGTCAAATTTAACAAAACGAAAGCTTGACAGACTGCGTTGGACAGTTTTGAAACATGCCTCTTATTATCCGGAAAAATCCCCTTCAGATTATGATCTATTTAGCAGTATAGTTTATCTGGCACTAAATTCAAACCGAGTGATGAAACAATTTCACAAGTTCAATCTTATCTAAGTTTCAAAGATCATGATTTCTTTAAAGAAGGCATTTACAAGTTGTTGAAGCGTTGGGAGCAGATTGTGAAGAACAATGGTGCATATATTTTATACTAAATGGTTTTTGTTATATATCCTCTAATACATGTATTATTTTCAATAAAACATTGAACTAACATTTAATTTTAATTTTTCCGAGAACGTTTTTTGTTACCAGATATAAGGTCACTCGAAAAGCTCAATGGATATTTATAATAACTATTTTCCTTGAGCTTTATTTGAATGATTTGGTTTAGTTTGAAATGTGAGTATTTTGAAATTCGATTGTTAATATTATTTTTGAAACTTTCGAACAAAAACAAAGTTTTTGTTATTAACCTTCCAGCAGGAGTTAAATTTAAGCGATTCCGGATTAGTCAAAAGATTTGTAATGATTGTGAAAATAATATGGTTTCAGAATATACTGGTAGAAATGCTATTTCGTAAAGGTTAAAGATTAATATAATTATATATTTTTTATATTAATATCATAAATATTATATTAAAAGTTAAATGTAATGACAACCAAAGGAAAATTCAATTTATCTCATTATCAATGAAGCAAACGAAGATCATCAATCAATTCAAAAACCCCGAATTCTGACTGATTGATTGGTGTTTAATAGTAATAAATTTTGTTGATGGATAAACTATATTGATTTACAATAATATTTGATTTGATAAAAATTGTCCTTTTAAACTTCTATTTAGCCCAAATAAATTATGAAAAAACCAAATAACATTCTAGCCAGCTTTATATTGATTTCTTTAATAATAAAAAATACAATAATAATAATAACAATCAGGAGAATAAACAAACCAGGCAAAAGAAGCCTCTTTTTATTGCCATCGTGTTTGGAAATACTGTCAAAGACCACAGATCTTGCTGGCATGTTCACTCCCACCGCGAAGGTTTCCGTAGCAAACAATACTTTCACATAACCTTGAGAAAACAGAATCTCAACGATCTAAGAAAAAATATAAAAATATTGTTTAGTTAACTGAAAAATATGATTAAATTTGTATTGATTATAATTTATAAGGATTTTTTGTAATTTTATTTGAAAAATGTAATTTTACTTCAATGTCAATAACTTTAAAACTGTACGACAGAATTCAAAATAATTTTGGATTTGTACATAGCTTAACATAATCGATTAAATACTGTTCAAATTTTACGATTTCGAATTTCTTGTCAAACCAGTGTTATTCAATCATTTTTACTTAATATTGATTATCATTACAATTATGAGGTTTAATTTTTATTCGGGGTTAAAAAGGGAAAAGATTTTTATTTATTTTATTATTTTTAAAGATCCAAAATCAATTGATTATATATAAATATATATTTCTTTAAGTAAATCAATTTAGAAAATAGAAACTGCGAAATTAAATATCGTGTGTCAATGAAATTCTTACCAAAATCGAATGGGGAACATCAAATATCATCGAATCTTTGAAAAAAGTTTATCAAGATGATGAACCAAAGAAAACAACAGTTTTTGAATTGGTACGAAAATTTAAGTCGGGCCTAGAGAGCAAAAAAGGTGACATCGACCTGGGTTGACCATCAACATCAATGACTGAGGAATTTGTAGTTACTGTTGAATTGATATTTGAAAACTACAAGTGAATATGGTTCCAGATTATAATCAATTCTTTGGAAATTGTATAGTATTTTGTAAGAATTCTGCCAGATGGTGCGAAAAGCGTTGCGTGGAAAATACAGAATGTCTTGAAATCCAGTTTATCAACTTATATAATGATAACCACGAGGACTTTTATAGCAGACTGGTAATAAGACATGGATTTACTAATACGATTCAGAAAGTAACAATCAGCCTAAGCAATGGTTATCAGAAATATCAAGTTTTATAATCAAGCCAAGTTCATTATTTTATGAGATTCTTAAAGTGTAATCCTCATATACTCTCTCGAGAATCAGCTGACAGTTAGTGGTAGATACTACGAAGACGTTAGACGAAAACTTCATGTTACACTTATAATGTAACGCCCTGGAAAAAAATTCAATTTTGTTTCACCATGACACTTGTGCAAGCTGTCCAGGGCTGTACTTCAAAAATATCATTGGGAAATACTCTTGAAAAAGAAATATCAAGAGCACTTACTGAGAAGTAATATCGAAAATCAAGAGCTGTTTTAAAATACAAAGTAGTAATTCAAATCCAAAGATCAAATTTTTTATAGAAATGGTTTAGAACGCTGGCGCGACACCGTATGGAAAAGTGTTACCTATTAGATGGTTTATATGTCAAAAAATACATTTTTATTATTTATTTTTTATTTGTATGATATTTCCTGAAACTTTTTGATTCCTTTTGTATGTTCAAAAATATTGAATAAGTCAAAAACTCACTTCTTTTAGAATTGGCAACAATCCTGAATGATGAATTGCAACTCCTCTCGTAAGCAAACATTTAAGCTCCAAAACTTGCGGCAAGTTCCGATCAGAAGCATTTGACATTTTCCGATTGATTATTTCTTTGAAATATCTTTTTACGTTAGATTTCTCAACTTAAACAAAATTTTGATATAATAATATGAACTGTTATAATCATTATCTAGATGAACAAAATAAATAAATATTGAAAATTATTCAAGAAAACAAACCAATAAAAATGAAAAAAAAATAATTTGATCAACATTGAATTTTTGAGAATTAATTAGAACAATAATATTATTAAATAATAATAAAATAACTATCCATAAAATAAATAAATATTCAAAATTATTCAAAGAAAATATAGACCAATCAAAATAGGGGAAATTTCATAAACAAATATTTTTTTTTGAGAATTACAATATTGACAAAAAATAACTTCGATAATAAAATTTATAAATATCAATTAAAATAAATTAAATTTCAAAATTATTTTAATTTTTACTTTATATTATTTAGAAAATTGATTAAATTAATTAATTAAAATTAAATAAATTTATTAACAAGACAATATCTTTCAATCAAAAATTAATATATAAAATCAATATTTATTATTAAAAATAATTTAATTTAATAAATGTGTAAGAATTATTATTATCAATTATAATTGTTATTATTATTTTAATTATTACTATAACTATGATTATTATAATGATTTTATAATCATTTTTTTTGGTAGAGTATAAAGTTTTTGAAATCATTCCATATCACTGGTTTGAATAAACTTAAAATTTTTGATTGATTACCTTCGTTGAGAAAATCGACCGATTTCAAATCAAGTGCCGTTTCATGGATCCTTTTGCGAGAAAACATAAAACAAATCACAGGTAAATTGTCCTTTTCCTTTAAAGCTTCAAAAAGAGCCAGCCATTGATTGCGATCTTTGTTGGACTTGTTACAACTCTCAGACATTTTTAATTTTAATTCTAAAAAATTAATCAATAAAGATCTGCCCATCAAACATAATAATAAATAATCATAGTAATAATAATTTCTTAATTACCTTACTATTTTTAATATGAGCGATATTATATTTACATTAATTTTTCATATAATAAAAACTGTACTTTAATCATATTGAGAAAATTGTAAGTGGTAAATGTAGAAATCAATGAAAACTATATTTCCAAAAGAACATGACAAAATAAAATTTTATGATTCTATTAATATATATTTACCAAATATAAAAAATCGATAATTTATAATACAAAATCATATTTAAGAAAACACGTCGTTCAATTTTAATAACCAAACATCGATTGATTGAAATTAAACATTTCTTTTCAAACTATGTAAGTTCAAAAGAGATTTAATCAAATTATTATTATATAAAATATATAATTGGCCAATAAAAAATGTTCAAATTGCCTTTTTCAATTTCTTTCCCTATCCCATTGAATTCAAATATAATTTTAAAATGAAAAGATAGATAATCATATTTCTTTTAAAAACTGAATTTAATTAAATAATTAAAATAAATCAATTAAGCTGTGACTACCACCTGGGTTTTGGAATTTCTGATGTTTGTGAGATGATTTCGTGTTCTGATGTTGATGATTATTGTTGTTGTTATTATTATTGTTATTGTTATTTGCAGCATTGGTGGGTTTCGATTGAAACTTTTTCATCGCCTTTTCCGTGTTTGTATTGACAGCGTCGTTGGCCAACTGATAACCTAAACAGTTTTATGTTGAAATTTATTTAGAAAAGTTCTCAGTAAATGCAATTTTAGTAAAATGCTCACCTCGACCAATGAAATTTTTATTTGCATCCATAATTTTGTACAGCTGATCTCGCCTATTACGTCCGGTTCCGGTAAATAGGTATATTTCCAAAGGAACGGGTCTTTTGACGGTACTGATCACTTGTATTTGTGTATCACGAATTCGACCGAGCCACTCGGCAAATTGCATGGTATTGGGAACTGTTGCACTCAACATGACCAACTGAATTCGTTTTGGCAGGAGGATCATGATCTGTTCCCAAACATATCCGCGAGAATCGTCATTCAAATAGTGAACCTAAATAATTAATTGTAATAATAATAATAATAATAATATCATATTAAAATAATAAATCAAAATTATGAATATATACTTTTAATATACCACATAAAAATGTAATGTCAGTACAGAGAAGGGTATAATTAATAGATAAAAATTATGCTAAAAATTACAAAAAAATGTTATTATTGACCAATCAAAAGCATACTATTAAAACTAATAAGGCTTTAGATCAAGGTACTGGTTACACTGAAACATTTATTTTTTATCTTTTTTGTATGCATCATAAGAATTTTTATTCAAAGTCAATATTTTATTAAATTAAATCGATAATCAGACATTTTATTAATACTCACCTCATCCATAATGACAACTTCTAAATCCCTAATAGTCGGACAATCATTTTTCAGCATATTGTGAAGAATCTCTGTGGTCATAACCAGAATATATCTACTGGTTCCAGTTTTTATATCGCCCGTTAACAGCCCAACGTTATCATTGCCAAAAGTGATTCTAAATAAAATGATAGAAACGGTATTCCAAAGCACATGAATTTTTTTAAAAATTTAATTTATTTTACTTGAATTCTCGATATTTCTGATTGGACAAAGCTTTTATTGGACTGGTATAAATGACCCTGGCTCCTCGATTGTAACACATAGCAATGGCATATTCAGCAACGACGGTTTTACCGGCTGAAGTGTGGGCAGCAACGAACACTGATTTGGAATTTGCCAGACCAACGATGGCTTGTTTTTGGAAAACGTCAAGTTCAAATTGCCATTCCCAAGCTGGATTGGGAATCAATTGATTGAGAGGTTTGGTTTCCTCAGTTAAAACGACCTGTTTTTAATAAAAATTACAGACAGGTTGTTTTTATGAATGTTAAAAGTACTTGGTGGGCAAATTTTTCATCGAAAGAATCGTGCTTGAAAATTTTTGATTTACTCTGGAAAAAACCAGGCCTCATTGATATTTGGCGATCAATGCCTGTGATTGAAGATGCTAGGGGTTTTACAACTTTTTTCGATGTTGAACAATCATTCAATATAAAAGATTCGATTCCATTACATGGAATACCTTGACTCAAAAAATCAACTTTTTGACAAAATGGAACCTAGGAAATAAACTTGACATTTTAATCAATATTTATTAAATACAAACTTAATAACAAAAACCAAATTAATGGATCATAAGATTAATTTAAAAAAATAAATTTCACAAAAAAACTATAACTAATTCGCATGTATTATCATTATAAATTAGTAACCTTACTTCATTTGTACTTTCATGACAAATTACTTTGTTTCTCATAAATAAGGGCTTTACAACAGCAGATGGACATTTTATTTCAAGAAAATCTAATTCGTCGAAATTATTATTGACTGGATTTGTATAAAGAATAGACTTTAAAGATTCTAATCGTAATGGGTTGAAATAATCAATTATAGAATCCGGAAAATCAATAAACATTTTTCTAAATATTTTAAGAAATACTTGTTTAAAGATATAAGATAAAAAATAAATTACTTAGATTCAAAATTTAAAATATTTTAAATTACTTTATATATAAAAACAAACGAAATATTTCAATAATTTAAAACTTTCTACTTGTAACTTATAGATAATCTTCGAAATTTCTTCTTTTAATTTATCTGTATTAAATAATATTCACTGGTAAAATGCTAAGCAATATCAACTCGCGTGTATTGTAGTACCGATAAAATCAAGAAAAGTTTTGACTAACATAAAATTCTTTTAAGTAAAAATGACTTGTTAAGATACTTAAGTTAATCTGTTAAATAGTGTATAAAGTTGCAATTTTTATTCCCACTTTGAAATTTTTAAAATTAAAAATAAGTTTTTAATCAATAATATCAAAAAATTGGTTGAAATGTAAAGACTTTCCACGTCCAATCAAAATAAAAAAACAATGTAAATCTTTGTGAGAACTTCAATCTTTATGCAATCATTTTTGTAAATTTTATCCTTGTGAAAAATTTTAATTCTTTTTTTATGTAAAATGTAAATGTGAAATCGTTCTGGTTAAAATATAAATAAATCAAATAATTAAATAAAATTGTAAGATAGTTGCATTATATTTGTAATAAAGCAAATCAAGTACTTAAATCTAAATTTTATAATTAGTATTTAAAATTAAAAAATAGAGTTGTTAAAACAATAGAAAAATAATTAAAAATAGTAAGAATAAGCATTATTTTTAAAATATACATGTATATAATACAAAAGAGTATAAATTTAAAAATTGAAATAAAACTAGCAACAGAAATAAAAATGGCAAAATTCTAATAATCAGCAATTCTAGTCACTAAAAACTAGCAGAACCTCACTTTAAAACATCATACCACTAATTTTGTTTATCAGCAGACCAGTAACACGTTCATTATTTAAAGATAAAAGGAGAAGATTGAAGGAAAACCGAAAAGCCAACTATTTATGCCCAATACATTTATGTTCCAAAGTAATTTTAATTTGTACCTTTTTAAAATAGTTTATTAAATTTGTTTTGTGAACAAAACAGAGTTTAATTTGATTCAATAATAAAAAATTTTATTATGCACTTACTCAGAAAACTGTACAAATGTTTTGCAATGTTGTGTCTCTTCATTAATAAAGTATACAATAATAGTGTTTGGCTTGTCAAAGACACAAACCGCGATAAATATGATAATAATAATAATAATAATAATATTTTATCTATTGTAAATTATCAATTATTAACATTACCATAAACAAATACACAACGGATTTATATAGAAAACAAATATAGAAAATAGAAATTACTATGAATAGAAATTAATGTAAATAAAATAAAATATGTTTCTAAAAATAGAATTTAGGTAAATAAAATAAAATGAATTTCTAAAAATAGAAATGAAGATTCTAAAATTAGAACCCACAAAAATAGTAAAAGGACGCACAATAATTCGCACGAAGGGCTCAATTATAACACAAGATAACACTCACAGAGGAACATTCACAAACAATCAGCAGAGGACGATTTCCATCAAAAAGATAAAGATGAATCACCTAAGAAAGTTTCAAGATTTGCAAAACTTAGTAAGGAATGTCTATTCATATTTTATAAACTCTGTACGAATTTCCGTAACAACAGTTTATCTTATTATTAAAATATATTATCTACTATCAAGCAATCTTTACCGATTGACTTGGTAATTATTATTAACTAACTCTTCTAAATAAGTGCTCGAAGCTTTTCGAGAATCAATTAAAGTTGTATTTTTTCTATTTTTCTTCTTTTTATTTTATTATTTACACAGCCGCTAGCTGGTAAATTGCTGAATACTTTTGAGCATTAAACTAAGTTTGTGCCAAAAGATATATATCTTTATTTGATAAGTACATAAAGATTTTAATTGTAAAAATCAGATTTTCCAATAAATATTTTGAAAAAAATTGTGTTATCTCAGTTCATTTAAATTTTTATTTGATCGTTTATTGTGACAGTGATTTTTAGTTTTATGCCTGAACGTTCATCCTTAAATCCTTCTGATATTAAATATTTTGTTAAGTAACCTAAAAGCCCAATTTAGGTCTTCTTAATTTAAAATCAGTCACTTTTTAAGAACTTAACAAATTCATTTTTTGCGTGTTAGCTTTACTTATTTAATTTTAATTGATATTTTATTACATAAATTTCATTGACTTTTCAATAAATTGGCATTTGATATAAGCGGTATTTGATTTTACTGATATTTGAGTGATATATTTGAGTATTTTTCCTTGAACATTTATTGTGATTTTAGTTTTGGAAATTTTTTAACAAAATTCATTTAACATTAATATAAATAATTAAACTAATATAAACACATGGGTTCACGATATATTACAGATGACTTGATAAAAAAGTAAATAAATAAATATTATAAAAAATTAAAATCTATAATTCGATTAAGAATTATAAGTTATTAATTAATCAATTATCAATAATTAATAGATTTAATTTAAAAGTTTAATATAGATAATTTATAAATTTTTTACATTTTTGTTAAATTTAATAAAATAATTAATTTTATAATTGTTTTAAATTATTATCTATTTAATATTGAAGATTTTCACTTTTAAAACTTCATTATTTTCACTAAATTTAACTAATAAATTATTGCAGTGTTACTGAATTTTAAATGGATCTCATATCCAGTAGTATAAACTTACATAAAATTCTTAATGAAATATGTACATTTTTTATGCACATATTCAAAGACGACGTTGTACCTAATCTTCCTAACTTTGAACTCTTATATGAGTCTTGTCCTGATGAAAACAGGTTAAAAGTTATAAGCTTTCTTATTTCTGCAGCAATAGACATATTTGCTACTCAATCTCACCGAACTATTACAGTACTAATAGGTAATAAAATCGGATTGTGGCGTACACTAGTAGTTCGTTTATGTCAAAATCATTGTGCTGATAAGCATCATTTGCCATTCGAAATTGATATAATAGCATCTAGAAATAAATTAGTAGTAGAATCGTTGATATTTGATTGGGTAATTGCATAATTATTGCCTGTGAGTTTTGATAATTGATATAATTTTAGCCATTTTGCAATGAGATTGCATCGCAATTGTTACAATATTTCTGTGAAGCATTTCACGGAACCAATAACGTAAATCAACCATATATAGATGACTATGTGTCCAAATTTAAACCGAAATATAGACGGACAGAAGCTGTCAAGGTGATTGTGTTAGGAATGAAGTGGGTACACACTGTCCAAGGTAGTCCGAACTATGAACAGACGAAGCACATTTTGAAGCAGAACGTTATCAATTGCATTCTCATGTCGGACGTGCTGATGAAAAACCGTGAAGGTCAATTTGAAGAGATTTGGAATGAAATCGTTGCTCAACTGGACACGTATGACGAATTTGATCCGTCCAGAATTGATTCATTTCCGTTTTATTGTCAAATCAATCCGGTACTGAAACCGATTTGCGATTTGCTCCGAGTACTGTTCACGGAAGAGAACTCGATGACGGACTTTTCGAAAATCATCGGCAATTTCCATGAGATGAGTGAAAAGTACGAATCCGCGGAATTGTGGGGCCTAGAGTTAACCAACAACGTTCTGGCCGCTCTGAACACAATTATGATCGAGATGGTGTTCCGAAAGTGTAAAGTTTTCCCGAAAATATCGGAAAACAACATGAAAATGTTCATAAACGCGATCGCCGTGCACGAGTCGATCTCACAGATGGTTCTGATGTCAGAAGTCAACTATTGGGTGGATCGATTGAAGCGGAAACGTGTGGAACTGCCCGCCCAATTCCCGGAATTCTTTTCCGGAAATTGGAACATGACGACAAATGAATCAGTGTTCACGAAAATCCTGGACGATTATATTTTGAAGGTCTTGGACAACGAATCTGGCTCCGTTCCGGTACCAGGTTTAGTTGGATCAATCGAAACGAAGCCGTTCCAGTCGATGGTGACAAACAGCATCAAATCTGTAACGACGAGTCTGTTGATGAGAGATTCCTATTGCTCACCAATTGGTGACAACAAAATCTTGATGATTTCAAAAATTGTCGATAAAATGGCCCAACACCACGGGGTTCAACTGCAGTCACATTTTTTGGACAAAATCGATCGGATTCTTCACAAATTCAACTCGACGATTTTCAAAAAGAATAACACGTCCCCGGACAAGCTGGACAGCAAATCGTTCATCGTTCCTCTGATGGACGGTGTTGATTATCGGAAATTCGTTACGGAGATCTGGAAATTCGTCAATCAGTCGAATATTTTCCTGAAACCAATCAGTATTCAAGATTATCTTATCGATATTCGACAGGAATTGATGTCGCAAATACCACCGGATCAAGCCGATCGAATCGTTTCACGGATCATGTTCTACACGGGATGGCGGTTCCGGTTGCGATCTATGGAAGTGATGTCGTCGGAAATGTTCCGATTTCATTTGGTGTTCAATTTTCTCAGTCAAAACTTACCCTCGAAATCGCTGGTTGAGGAAAATATGAATTTTTGGATGAGAAAACTGTCCGGTATCGATTGTTCAAAATCAGTCACCAAGGGTCAAACACCGTCTCCATTTCAGATCAACGAGTTCTTCATGGCTCAGAAATTGGAAAATGTCCAATCTCACATTGTCCAAGTTCTCCGTGGCTCAAAAAACATTTCCATTCCTAATCTGACCGATGTTCCGTTTTCGTCGTACAACAAGGGTCTCGAAAGCACCAAGGCGATTTTGCAGATTTTGCGTTCTGTCTTTTCGCTATTGAACGAAGATTCGTCTCGTCGACACAAACACGACAATGTCAAGAACTGGTTGAGTCATATGAAAACATTGGAAACGGATTTGCACATAATTTGCAGTAAGCTGGACGCCGATCGACTCCAGGTGTTGGCAGAGTTGACGTTCTTGATTTCGTTCATTGTCACGTCGTTGGGAGCCGACGATAGCACTCTGGTGAACAGCTACAGAAAATTACCGTCCAATTATCACCAGACGATCTATTTGGATCGTGACGTCAGTGATGAGGAGCTTTTGAAATTACCCGCAAAACGTGGAGCAGTGAAACAGGAGGCTCACGACAGGTTAGTTGGGTTTTAAATCGATAACAATTTTACGAATAATATTTTCATAAGAATTCACAATTAATCAAAACTCGATTGAATTTTCTGTCTATATTAGAAATCACCATATCTTTCAATTAATAATCGATTTTTTTGAAATCAATATTTAACAAAAACATATTATTAGTTGAATTCCATGAAATAGATTAATTGTTATCAATTTAGACAAGAAATCGATGGAAAATCAAAATTGGGTCTGAAAAAAAAGCTCATCGACATGGAACAAGAGGAGCCGAAAATGAAAAAACTCTGCCGAGGCGTCTCTAGTCTTGATGATAATAATTATCGCGATGGTGATGACATTGATGAGGTTGACTATCCGATAAAATTCGAGTCTCGAATTTCCGAAAAACCGACGATTCATTCCAAAGTGAACTTTATTAATTCGTCCAGCGATATTACAATCGGAGAAATGATCGAATCGAGAATAACCTACATCAGTGAACCGAATCTGAAATCGATATGCATCGATCCCGGTAAAGGAAAATCAAGACCGCCGAAATATATCCAGATCTCCGCTTGTCCCAACAGAAATCCAATCACAATTGTGAAAAAACCAGTGTTAGTTTTGAAATGGTTTTCGTAACATGTGATGATTTCATTCTTTTCTGTGAACCCAGCATTTCGTTTTCTTAATATTTTGCTTTATTAACCCTTTTTCTTATTATTATAATTATAATAACAATAATAATAATTACTACTATTACTATTACTAAAATATTATTAACTATATTTTGAGCAGACTGACTCAAAAGAGACACAAGACCAGTCCCGTTAAATTGAACGAATCAAAGATCCTTTATAATTTCAATATCATTCGTGAAGTCGGCAATGGAACGTTTGGGAAAATATTTGAGGCCGTGGATAAATTTTCCAGTATGGGAGTTTTTTTGTTGATTATTTTCCCTTTGAAATTGACACTGGTACTGTAAATTTTTTGCAGATCGAAAAGTTGCACTTAAACGAATCACACTCACCAATAGAGAAAACGGTATTCCTCAAGCGATTTTGAGGGAAATATTTCTCTATAAATCCGTCAACCATCCTAATTTGATCCAGTTCATCGATATTGTGGTCAATGAAATCGAATCAATAAAGTCCAAATTTTCTGATCTCGGTAAAATCGATTTTTGTCTTAATTTTTTTTTCGTTGTATCAATAAATATTTTCTTTCCATCGTCATTCTCGTTGGGCTCCTTGTGCGCGCTCTGTCCGTCTCGTAATTCCGTTTTCCAGAAGTCATTGTACCGAAATCGTTCTATTTCGTGTTCGATTATGTGGAACACGACCTGCACGGCCTGCTGAAATCGAAGAGCATGATATTCTCGCTCACTCAAATCGGCTTTCTTAGTAGACAATTGTTCAGCGGTCTGGCATATCTGCACGACAAAAACATCATCCACCGTGACATCATTCCGTCCAATTTGATGATAACCAATCAGTAAGAGATAAAATATCGATTTTTAAAAAAATCGATTAAATAAATTTTTATTGATTCATAGTAGTATTGATATTTTAAAATTTATGGATTTTTTAAATTAAATTTTTCAAAATTTGTTTTTTTACAGAGGCATTTTGAAAATTGCTGATTTTGGAAACGCACGTCTGCTGATAAAAGACGTTCAATTGGACAACAACCTGTCTCTGACACCGAAAACCGTTCCGTTTCTCTATCGGGCCCCGGAGATTCTGATGGAATTGGAAACTTACGGAACGGAGGTGGATATGTGGTCGGCCGGATGTGTCATTTACGAATTGTTCACTGGATCAATATTGTGGAGTTCTGAAAAGGAAAATTCCGATGGCAGCGAATCAGTGTTCGAACACATTTCCAACATTGCCAAAGTTCTGGGCAGTCCCAATTCCGTCGTGTGGCAATCGGTCAATCAGTCGAAGCATTATATATCATTGGTCAATCGTAATATTGTGCTCAATTACAGTCGGAAAATCGATGATCATATGAAAACGTGATTTATTCTTTTTATTACTACTACTATTATTATTATTCTTAATTATCGTATTGATTAATTATTCATAAATTCTTAAATGTCTAAACAAGAAAAAAATCAATAAAATTTAATGTTTATTTTAATATTCATTGTTATATTGATTTTATTCCGATAAAATTGGACATTTATTCTTTCTGTCAGTATTCCATACGATGCCGCCGATGTTCTCAAGCAAATATTCCAATGGGATCCAGCCAAACGGATGACGGCAAGAAATGCACTCGGTTCCAATTGGTTGGTGGATATCGAAATGGAATCGATAATGTCTACGGAGTATTGTTTATTTTCATCTGTGCCTCTCAAATCAGTCTTTGTGCTTGTGATTTAAGATTTCCCGACAAGGACTGTCACGAGCTATTGCTTCTGGAGACTGACAGAACCAATGTTGTTCCATTGGCCATTGGAGAGGAAAGTGAAGACAGTCGATCGAAAACTACCACCATCACTACTACTGCAGCAACAAAAGCAGCTATAGTCGATGACAGTCATTTGGCGAACATATACGACTCGACCAACAACAATGGTGGAATCGTTGTCGTTGCCAACAACAACGGAGGTGGAAATGGGGGTTTAATTATCAACAACACGAGCAACGAAATGGTTGGTGCAGAAGACGAGGAAATCAAGGAAGAGGACTTGATGAGGTTTGTCGATTCGTTATCGGGGCGCATTTTGGAGCTGGCAGACGTACTGGATCGCATGAGGAATGAGCCCGTGTGCACCGCCGATATTGTAAAGGGCGTCGTCATGAGAGCGGCTAGGGTCTGGAGCGGGACGGAAGCCATCAGACTAAGAATGGTGACGTTCATGTTGGACTATTTACTGAAACCAGACGAGAAACAGAAACTCGGATTCTGACCTTTGTAGTGTGTTCTATTTTTTTGTTATTTTATCAGTAATCGTCCCAATTTAAAGAATGCTGATCGATTATTACGAGAGAGAATATTAGTAAATGGTTGTAGAGATGTATACTTCACGAGATTTTCGCCAAGTTCCATTGTTATTTTTGTAAAGTTTTCGTTTTTGAAAAATGTAAATTTAATGTGTAGTACAAAAATAAATTTATTTTGTGTATTTTTTTATTTTTGGAAAAATGAATATTAGTTTTTTTGTGACAAAAGGATTTTCTTTTTGACATTCTGACAGACACATTTCGATTCTAAACTGGCTGCCAAAGTTGAGGCCGTCGCTAAAGTTTCAGCACCTCATAGAGTTGTGATACGAATGTTTGATATTAATAATGCCTTCAACCCACACAAAGTTAAAAATCTAAAACGTTCTTATTACCTTCGATTATAACGGATAACTTCTGGGTCTTGTTTCTTTTCATTTAAATACTGGAAAAATATTTATATCAAATTTTTTTACAACGGATGTGTTCATTACAATATTAATATCTTGATTTTATGGCTTACGTTGGGTGGCAATCAATATCTGTGTTTCTTTAAAAAATTCTGTTCTGTAATACTTGTTGATTTGACGAAATGGCCATGAGAAGAAAATTGAACATCTGAAAATTATTGAGAACAAGTTGCCGTTTGAGAGATTGATTATTGTGCAGAAAATGCAAAAATAAAATTACCACGCGAGGAAATCGTTTTTTTGTCAATTGGGAATATAAAGGCTTCTCAAAAAATCCCAGAACATGTTTTTAAATGTTGTCTAAATAATTCGGTGAAGCGTTGGTATTTATTTATCGCATCACACACTTTGAAGGTGATACAACAAATTTGGATGCTTAGTCAAATTCTTTTGTTTTATTTAAAAATTCAAGTTACTTTTGTTGTTTATATGATTTGATTTTTTAAGGAAAATTTGAATTATAAACAAAAATAAATTAACAAATAAAAATTTTGCTTATCACAATAATACTACTCCGGAAAATTGAAGATTCTAAAGAAATATTAAAAAAAGAAGTAATTTTGGTTTGGAATTTATTCAGCAATTTCATATGAAAACATCTTGAAGGCCAACAGTTGATTCAGTTTTAATTATAAATTATACAGTAGGCGAAAACAAATGAACTGAATAGTTAAAGACAATAAAAGATACTCTCACCCATAGCGACAATAGGTACCCGGGTGTCCTCTAGGTCCTTTTCGGTCCCCTAGGATTTACAAAGCTCGATGGGCCCAATGTAAAATCCTGTTACTTGTTCGTCATCATAAAAAATGTAATTACTGAAATCTTTCAACAAAAAATCTTTCACAAAAGTCGTCTTCTTAAATAATCTTAAGCCAAAAATGTCTTCGATATCTTGCAATACATAATCTTGAATAATAACACTAATTATTCTCGCGATTTTTTGTGCGAACTTATGGAAATAGCCGTCTTCTTATATAGTGATAGAGATTGGTTTACGATCATCAAGCTCTACGTTTTAACGGCTATTTTCCTTAATGGCCCATAAATTCTAACTTTATTTCTATGCTGTCTCGATCGCGGGACACAATTCTTTTTTTTATTAATTTATCAAATATATACTAACTCTATCATAAAAAACCAGATTTGTTAAAATTAATTATAGATTTGCTTTCAAAAATAGAAGTCAACGTTTCAGGTTCAGTTGATCAGAAATTCTCTGGTAATGAAAACAATAATTTGTCAAGATTTTTAAATTTATTCCTAAGAATTCGCTTATTGAGAGACATGAAAAAACGATGTCGTTTGCATTTAAATCTGGTTGGTTAATAGTGATTATGCTGGGAATAAAACTATCTCCAAAGTCATTGAAGCGTTCAACATTATTCTTTCCAATGTGTGAACGAGCATTGTCCATTTGCACAGTCACTTTCTGACACGACTGCATTTTGTTACAAATCATAGGCATACCTTCAATGGTCATCAATTCTAATAATTATTAATAATATTATTTCAGACCCGTAATTGTATCTTCAGTTCTTGTCTGAGGAACCCAATAAATACTGGAACATTTGCATTATTCACTAGATCGAACATCATCTGATTTCTATCTGTTCCCATATCTTTAAAAGTTTCTACGTAGCAAGTGGTTCTGATCAGATAATGAGCCTATAGCAGCTGTAAATGAGTATTTTGAAGGATTCATAATATCATTTTCCAGCTGACATAATTAAATTGGAGAACCACTAGACCAAATACATTGAGCTTTTCGGAAAATATTTTCATGAATAAATTTTTTTGAACTTTAAATTTGTTTATTGTTTTTCCTTCGACCAGCTTTCCAATTATCCAAATATATTCAAATTTACAGATAAAAAGAAGAATCGGCTCCGGCTAAGCTAAGTGCATAATACTCTAAGAAAACATGTACACATTCATAGTAATTGATCGAGTACGTAGATAATAAATTGAGGAGATAAATTATATATATAATACTAATATCTGAGGTTTACAAAAATTTTAATTTGTTTATATACATAAATATTATTTGGCGTATTTCTGAAAAAACAAATTCAAATTATGTATATTTCACTTTATTACTTTAAAAAAACAAACACCAAAAACTATGTAGAGTCTATGGCATAGATAGAATAAGAGAACGCACTTACCAGATTTGCTTTACCAAACTTCATTCCTGAAATTTCTAGATTCAAGATGCATCATACTCTAGTAGACCATTTCAACTTAATGAAAACCAATTAAAGGCAATTATCGAGAATTACAGACCGTTCGTGAGATCGCAAAGAAGTTGGATTTATTGAAAACAATTATTATCTAAGAAATATGGGATTTTTAAAAAAACTTAATATCTGGGTCCTACAAAAACTGCATAAAATTCAGTTAACTCAACGTGTTAAGATTTGTAATATGCTCCTTAAACAAAATCAAAGCAATCCATTCTTGAAAAAGCGGTAACCGTTGACAAGAAATAAATTGTATACAATAATGTCCATCGCAAAAGATCATGGTCAAAGTCCGATGAGACCAGTAAAAGAATATCAAAACCTAATAACAACCAAAAAAGTTATGCTATTCATATGATGGGATTACAAGGGTATACTTTGAGCTCATATCATTTAGCCAAAACAAATTGATTCAAATGTATACTGCCAACAACTATCGAAATTAAGCAATTGCTTGCAGCAGAAACGTCCAGAAATGGTAAGTCATGCAGGTGTTGGGTATCATCACGAAAACGAATAAGTATATGAGCATCGGTTTTTTATGTACGGATGATCCAAATTAGAAAGTGTAGTATGGATTATGCAAAATAAGATTAAATAAAAGTGTTCAATGTTCATCACATGGTGAAATCAAGTGAAAAACCAGCTAAAACAAAAATGACACAGTCACGAAAACAGTGAGCTATGCACTATAGTATAATTACAAAGCCTATCTTATTACAAATAGAATTTATTATTGCATTCGAAAGTATGAGTTCTTATACTCACACCGCGTTCCCATAAAAACATTCTAATCTCCACTTTAGAATAATTTTATCAGGTGAACTTTAGAATTATGTGGGTGTGTCCTGAAGAGAGCTTTGCAATTAACACGCTTACCAATGCTAACATCAGATTAGAAGAAGAGCTCCAAAATCCCGATCCCAACAGTTAATTTGGAGTCACTAGTTCTACCGGCTTCATCCATTTATGGGAATATCGGGACTGTTACTCTGCACTATTACCATTATTATTTAAAAATCTATCTTATCTTAAAAATTCTAATTAACTTTATTAACCAATAGTATGCTATACTACTAAGATTATTAAAAAAGAAAAATTCACAGATTGTTCTGTCCGATTAATAGGTTTAATAAAATACCACATAAAATTTAAGTCAAATAAACATATTCACATAAATTAAAAATTGGTGTTTTGTGTCGATTCTTCACAACTAGAATGGTTTTTAATTTCTTTATTTGATATTTTTAACAGATCGTTGCATCAAAATAGAACGATTTTCACTACCGTTATTAAAATCATTATATTTTTTACAATATATTGGGTTGTTCTTAAAGTAACTTCGCATTATTTAGTAAAAAGTAAGACCAAAAGTTTTATTATTAATAGTAATAAAATATTTTAATCAATGATGCATTGTCCTTTTTGGTCCAAGATCTTCTGCCATCTACCAGTCAATTTAGAAATCCCAACCTTTAAAATGACTTAAGTGCTTTAAATTAAGATTTAAAGATAGGTATAAAAAGCGAAGTGACTTTCCGAACAACACAATATTTGGATGAATTTATTACCAGATAATTAAGAAAATATTTTACTTGTTATAAATTTATTATTATTATATTTTCAGAGAATAACCATTTTTGATTTCTATTTTTATGCAGATAATGGGAAAATATAATTTGTTCTAACTAGGAAATGACATTATTTTACTAAGTAGTTTTTAATTAATACATTTTTTATTATTTTCACAAGTGTTAGCTCTCTTATATTACTATGAAACCCTTTCGTAACACTTAAGTCGTAAATCTAATGATCCTTTCACTTTTGCCATTAACATTTTCGACAATAATTGAACCAAAACGACCAAAATAAAACTTTATTTTATTAACACAGATACAAAATGGTGATCACACAATAAGACAGTTTCAAATGTAAAATTTCTCAATTATTAAAAATCAATAAAACGATACTGAAAATCAGAACAATCAATAATAGTCAAATCAAATAATCAAATCAATGTAAGAGTTAGATCAAAATAATATAGTCGCACAAAAATTTCAAAAATCTAATCAACAATTTTTATAATCGATAAGTTAATGTTAATTTTTAAAAGGAAAGAAAAATAAAAACAAACAAATAGATATCTCACGGTTTAAAAAGAAGATAGGTCCTTCGGTTGTTTGATAAGTCCGATCTGGTATGTTCATAAACACCCTTAAAGCACAGGACCCATCGTTATGTCCTATTGCATAAAAATGGACATCATAAATATTAATCAAATTGAATCTTCCGACAATAATCACAAATAAAATTAAGATGAAAATTTGTGGCACTTCATTGAGGACTCCAGTGTCTTTTATACTGATAAGACGACTACTCAGTCGTACAACCGTATTCTTAATGGGGAATGCAAATTCTTTTTTTAGCCACTTGATCTTAAATCGATTCTTAATTGCTAGCTCTTGTCTAATCTTGGTAATTCGACATTCATCGTTGTCAAGATTAGGTTATTTAATGATAAAAATATATATTATTATTATTATTATTATTATTATTAATTTATGTACTTTAAAAATAATTATAATTATTATTCAATTATCATTTTTAATACTAATATTATTATTAATATTAATATTATTACTCCATTTTTGACTCTTAAGTCTTTTTAATTAATTTATAATTATTATAGACCCTTTTATGGTCTTCAAAGAATAGTTCAAAGGATTACAGGGATCAGTACATGAAGGTAACAGTTTAAAGTATAATTATAAAACATCCTTTCCTGACAATATACTAAACTTTTTACACCTTCAAATAAAAATATAATTTGTTTCTTAATTTTGATAAAATTTTTTAAATTTGAAAAGGCGAGTAATTTTATTGGAAATAATAATTTATTATTATTATGTGACTGTACAGGGCTGAGTTCTAAAGTAAAGTTTAGAAAATGGTAAAGAAATAATTTTTGCATCAATAGTTATATTATAAAATAAAATCTAAAGTATTGTGAAAGAATATATAACAGTAGGAGATAATATTTCTGTGCTATGAAAACAACGAAAAAAGTAAAAATCACTGCAATATTGAAGGTTGTCTCATGAGATATTGTATTCGTACTCGCTCAACCTGGTCGCTCAACTTAATACTCTTTATTGAATTGTTAAAAAATAGTTTTCTAATCAAAATGCTGAGAATAATAATAATTTTTAAGTAGCCAAATGAAAAATAGTAGAATAAATACAGAAATATAATCTGTAATGATCTGCGATTATCTCAACATAAGTAACAGAAGCCAGACAAGTGAAAAAAGGATAACTAAAATGAAACTAAATTGGAAAAATGAAAATTATTATGAAAATTAAAGGATTTTTGGTGAAGCTGTCATCCAATGAGGGACGAAGTTTTTTTTGAATATGCACTTTGTGACACTGTCACTTATGTTATGAGATTTCAAATCTGAGTGAAATATTGTCTTCATCCTTTGTTTCTTCAAATAAAACTATTACAATACAACCAGATTGTCCAATTGCACTGCACTCAGTTTTTATCAAGAGATGCAAAACGTTTCACCAATCAAATAAAAATTTTCGGTGATACTTGAAAAATTATTGACATTAATGTCAATATTCTCATAAATGTGGTCCACTTTTAAACAGTAACTTTTAAATATGATATGGATTATCTTCCATTCTAAGAAGTTCATCTATTGTGTGTTGTCGCAAGTTTGTTATCTTCCTGTCATTGTTATACAGTTTTTGTGAACGATATTTGGCGGTTGAATGCTTTTTATCGTTTCTGTTTGGAACCATTGAAACTTTGTATGATTTCAGACCTTCCTCTTTGCGGACTTTTTGAACATAACTAGTCGACATTTTAACTTTTTTAGCCGTATCACGAATAGAGATTCCGGGATTTTTATGAAATGTTCGTATCACTTCCTTGGCCTTTTTCTCTGAGATAAATCCCTTCTTTCGTCCACATCCAACTTTTCTTTCTGTGCTTAATCGTTTATCGAAGTTTTCAAGCACAAGTGTTACCGTTGATTTGGAAACATTTAGGCTTTTTGCAACATCTCTGTGAGATAAATCCACATTTTCCAGCTTTTTGCGCACAATTAATTCACGAATACTTTTTTTTGTTGAGACCATTCTTCTAAATTTTATAGAAACTAAAAAATTATAGATTCTTTATTATAAACTAATGATTCAGTTATAGATCCGTGTACTGACCTATATTTTTACAATTATATCTGAGGTGTCAAATGTGTTTGTATGCGACCATTTTTTTTCGAATACACTCTTTATTTAAAATTACTTTATTTTCATATTTTTAAATGTATTTCCATGCTTCCGAATTTAGTTGTTACTCGATGGGGTCATGAATATTTTGTGCCGTTTATTACCACCTAGACTTTTACATTTTTTCTAAATTTATTAAGGCCTTACCAGATAATTCATTATTTTGTTATATATGCAAAAAGATGATTGAGTGTTAAATTTTAAAGGCTGAATTGTTTAACGTTTCAAGATACAGTTTTCTTCAATAATTGATAGAGAAATTGGAAAAGCTGAGTATGCTAAATGGAAATCTCTGGAAAATATTTATCGAAGCGTACGAAGGCTTAGAAGGGCATGCAGAAGAAAAATTAACTACACGCATTGGCAAAAATCCTGATGCCGAAGAATTGGTATATGGAAAAATCCAGAAATTCGACATATGACACAATATGCATCTTTAGTATTTGTTGATGTTGAAAGCTCATTTTCTCATCATAAATTAATGTTATCTTATCGTAGACAGAATATGACAATAGAGAATATACAATATTTAAATGTTATTGCATATAATCAATTCTTGTTTGATTGGTATTTGTTTAAATTTGTGTTGAACATAATGTATCACATAATCCACAAAAACCTAGTACAAAGTTATGCACATAAGTCTCAAATTGGTAGCACATAAAAATCCGGTCTCTAATAATAAATCAATAATTCTATTTAGTTTATTCATTAAACATTGTAAAATTCCAAATCTGTATTAAATTCTTTTCATCAACAACAATAACCTTGAATTATTTAAACAATGAAGTGGTATGCATGATACAACTGATCTAAAACAAAGTCGATAACCACTAGTTTACTAAAATAGCTCGAATCGATTCCTTGATCCAATTTCCAAGTGTTCAATTTATTTTGAATCTTTTTTAATTGTTTCTTTGAACAATGATAGAATGAAACAATAAAAAAATCTCCGTCCGTTTTGGAAACGCCAATAAAGATTAAAACCCAACAATATTACTATAGTGGAAGAGAAACGATTAATATTTAGAAATATTTTTTTATTGCACATGAAAAATGCAAAATAATTGCTTTAATGCAGGCATAATAAATAATATTTTCTTTAAATTATTATCAAAGATAAATTGCATTAAATTCGCCCGTTTCCCTTTCATTTCAAAATATTAATACCAGTTATGATTGAAATGAAATTTACTGTTTAAATAATAAAATAATATTATTAAAATTATCTGTCTAAATTCAAAAAAAATAAATAAATGAAAATTTTAAATTCAGTAATTTTTTATAGGAATATTTTTTCGTGAAAATTACGTAGGAAAGATTTCTCATTTATTTCTTGGTACAAATATCGACACTTAAACATTTATAAATAAAAAATGAATTAATTTTATCTTCATTTCCGTTATGCTACTATTTAACTCTGTCTAAAGAGCTTCAATGGAGGTTACAGGAAAATATTTTCACCATGTGGGGTTCGTTTAAAGAATATTCTGCCGCTACCAATTTATTGTCCCGGGAAATCACAGCAGCCTGGACACAACCTAGACCACTTTTTCCGTTAAGCACAATTTCCGTATAACCACCATCCGACGAGTTGAATACAGAGATACATCTGTTCACAGAATCAGACACAAGTATTCTGTTATTTATGAAATAAATACTGTTAATAAACACGTGTAACCCAGATCCAGGAATGTATAACTTCATTCTTCTTAACGGCGATCCCGCCTTGTTAATGACGAATATTTCGTTCGAATGAGATTCGCTGAGATATATCTCGTCACGGGCGGTATTAACAGTCATTAGGGTAAAATATCCTTCGTCATTAATCGTAATAGTTGTAAGTCTTTCCCCACATAGTGAAAAGCATTCAATCGTCTGGGATTTGGTCAACACGAGAATGGTATTAGAGAAGCCAGATGTCAAACAGATAGGGTTAGATTGGCAGATGAATACACGTTCACTTACTCCAGACGAGGTTATTAGATTAACAACTGAATTTCCATAGTTAGCAATAGCAAAGTACAATTTTCCCACTGCACAAACGGAAAGTGGACTAGAGAAAGGAAATGTTTCGTCTTGTATACTATATTGTTTTATTGAGAACGTCTGAATCCCTCCAATATTGAATCCAATAATTCTATTATTACCAGAATCACAGACAGCAATCAAACCATTGTTCATTACAGATACGGATCTTGGGAACGATAATGGAGATTCAGAATCATTTAACTTTGCTCGTGTCAATAATCTGTTTCTAAAATTAAAAAATGTTTAAAGAAAATATTATATTTCTGAATTATTTTTGTTTTATTGTGATTTACTCAGGGACGAGTAATAATAATAATAATAATAATAATAATAATAATAATAATAATAATAATAATAATAATAATAATAATAATAA
>JBBMKC010245901.1:0-20833 GCA_037834085.1 Bipalium vagum
ATTTTAATATCGATTCAAATAAAAGTATTAAATCAAAATTCGTTTTCTCAGTGAATTTTAATTAAAAAACGAACACGTACAAAAGCAACCTTCAACCGTTGAGACCTAAGACATTACACGCTCCGACTTTTGACAATCCTCTTTATCCATCAACTTAGGATCTTAACAAATAGAGAATTGAAAAACACGGAGCTCATTTAGTATACCCTGGATTTGATTTACTAAAGTAAATACATCAATTATTTTAGTGAAAGAAATTGCATACTTTCTAAATACTTATTTTAATTTCACATTGTAAATAAATTAACAAAACAGGGTCAGTTTGAATTTCAACCAAAATTACTAATGACTTTGTAAGCTACAAATTGTAACTTAATAAAAATTAGAGTAAAAGTTGCTATTAGACCGGGATAATTTTAATATAAAATAAAATTTATCTGTAATATAATGACTGATTTTTTTCTTAAGTATAAAGATTGAGATTAAGTATTTAATATTACGACTGATACGAATGGAACTTGAAATGTTAATTACGAATTTAGTTACAGATGATCATTTAGATATTGGTGATAATCTTGCGAACATGTAGAGTTTTGGAAATCTAAGGAATAATAGGTAATCCTATACTTAAGTAGCGACAAAGTAGGTCAAATTTTTACATTTCGCTTAAATAATAAAATTAATATTATATATTTAAATTTAATTTTCGATAAATTTCTAAATCTTTGTTGTTTTACACGATATATATTTTTATAAATATATATATAGAAAATAAATTTAAATTCATATCAAAGAAAATAATTAATATTTAAATCGTAAAATTTAAATTTTAAATATTTAATTAATATTTTAAAATAATATTAAGGTTAATTTAATTTTAAAAGGAGTTAAATTGAATAGAAAGGACGCTTATTTTACTCATTGGTAACAAGAAGTCTCCACCATCAAATTATTTCAATCATTTGAATCTAAAAAATCTCTTTATTGTCATTGACGAGGTAGATATAATCAGAATTTTTCCATTTCGTCTCTTGAAATGTTTCCTTCTGAAATAACAATAATAAATTTATTAGATCAAAATATTTTTAGACTTAAAGATTTTTATTGTGTTACTTGTGGAATGAGAGTTGCTTTCAAAATTTCTATTTTAAACTGTCTCATTCATTTTCAGTTTTATTTTTAATATAATACAAACTTCCCAGTATCCATATTTTCAATTAATTTTATTATTTTGAATTTATTTAACTCTTATCAGTATTTATTTTTAAAATTTAATATAATTAAATCAAGTTACAAAGTCAAAAAAATAGTAATCGTCAAAACGAGCATTTAAAGCCTTATCCACAATTTTTTATCAAGTTTTAAAGTCTGACAATAAATTCCATAATCTTTTATATATTTAAGAAACCTATAATTTTAAGCATGTATTTAGAAGTGTTTTATAATTATATCACATATCTTGAAAAATAAATAACTTTATTTAAAAAGTTAGTATCAATATGGATTATTATTAATAGTAATAAAATTGATTATCTTTAAAATAAATTTAATAATATGGCTGAGGAAGAAGAAAAAAAAGAAGAGGTGAAGGATGAAACAAAAAATGTATTAGTTTACCCAATGGTTAGAGTAAGGAATTTTGATTTTAATTTTGCAATTTTTTAAAATATCTTTCTTATTCTGTTATAAGTTTTGTGATATGGGCGAAGAGGTTCGTATGGAATGTGCAGAAACTTGTCAGATGGCCTGCGAAAAATATGGTGATAATAATGAAGTAAATATTTTATTTTAGAACGATTAAATTCATTTATTAGAATGCTGCTAAACTTGTTAAAGAAACCCTAGACCAAAAATGTGGAAGTGGTTGGCAAGTGGTTATTGGAGAAGGATATGGTTTTGAAGTAACTTATGATAAAAAATGTCTAATGTATATGTATTTTGGAGGAAATTCGGCCATTTTAGTTTGGAAATGTTGTTAAATTTTAGTTCTATTCAGTTTTGTTGAGTATTCAATAATAAGAGTTTAAACATTTTTATTTCTAACTAAATTTTAAAAAAAAGAATTGAAATTTATTTCTAGGTGTAATTATTAATTCCAAATTGATTAAATATTATTTAATTATTATTAATTTAATTGTATATGGTCATTAAATAAGAACTACAATTTTGCTTAACTCTATCTATTAAGTTTATTTATTTATTCTCGCTAAATTTGGAATTAAAAACTGTATTATTAGGCAAATTATACTGATTAATTATATCATTCTAGACCATAAGGGAATTATAAAACCGTGCTATAAAAATGTTGGGTTAGCCAAGGGCATATCCATCTAACCCTTTGAATTATAACACCGCTAAAGGATCTAGGATGATATAATAAAAATTAATTAATTATAAAGACTTCAAAATAATAATAATACCACAAATATTAAATAAATAATAATATAATTATAATTAAATGTACAAAAGTTAATAATGATATTAATAAAATAAATTGTTTTTATCTTGAATGATCTAATCTTGACAATGGCGAATGTCGAACTGCAAAGATAAGACCAGGGTCCACAATTAGGGGCCTCTTGTATTAAATATCTAAAAATGAAATTCACATTCCCAATTAAGAATAATGATCTACGATTGAGCTGATATGACTGTTTTCTCATTGATTATGTTAAATCAATGATCTACTCCAATGAACCAGAAAAATTAAAACTTTTAAAAGTAACATTATTCTTGTCATTGGTGAAATCACTGTTGATTTATGTGAAAAAGTAATAGCAAATTAGTGTTTGAGAATCGATTTTTAAAAATAATTCAGAGGCTGTCATTTACCTGAAATTATTTGTAATTGAAAATATCCAGATCATATGTGTAATATAAATAATAAATATTCATCTTATTTTATTTGGTTTCTACATTAGATATTATAGGCATAAACCCCTTATGTAATGATTCCATATATCAAAAACATTTTATAACACTAGTAATTTCAGAATGAATAAAGCAGCATTTTAGGAATTAACTTTTTAAAATAAAAAATTAAATGCAGCAGTCGAGGGACGCATATATTCTTTATGACGCATATACGGTGACTGTTCCATAATTTTTTTACCTTTTAGATATGGTTTGCGCGTTTCCACTTTCGGGACTTAGTCTCAAAGATAGTGCCAAAATGAGGCCTGTCACCACTGATGACAAATAAATCTTAGTCACAATTAAAACAGACTGACATATCTTATCATGAGAAATAGCACAGAGCTTGGCTATTGAACATCACACAGTTGCGATGCACTTAACAAATTTTGTGATCACAAATAAGGGTCTCAAACGAATTGTCCAAAAAGAAAATTTCTGGTTGGATTACAGCCTGATTCTCTCTTAAAATTAAATTTGTTGGAATCATTACTGAACTTAATATTTGAATTTTTGAAATTGTTTATCAAAAATAATAAAATTTGAAATTTTTGTTTAATTAAATGAAAAATATAAATTAACAGCTATTTTTAAACTAACTTAGATCTTCTTAGTTTTAATGTTAAAATTTAAGAGATTAATTTTTTTTATTTTAATTTTCATTATTTTCTTATTTTTTTATTTAAAAAGTCCTGGAGAAAATAAAGATATTTTAAAGTTAAATGAAATAGTTAATAGAATAAATGAAATTGAAAAACTTATCAAGATTAACAGAAAAAATTTTGAGTTGATTAAAAACGCTTTACTCGAAACGAAGCTGTAAGTATTAGTTAAGATTTACATTTAATTAATTATTTAGAAATACAAATAAGCTAAATGATTTAAAAAATTTGAAGGAAATGTTAGTTTTGTTGCATTCTCAATCAAATATTGATGAGGACAGTCAAAACTTGAAGTGGAATAGCAATTATAAAATCTGTCCGTATCTGAATTTTACAAAATCCAATATTGATGTAATTCATTTACACTGAAATAAAATTTAAAAACTTTATTTTTAGATGTCAGATATGTATGACAAAATGAATTTTACTGACATAAATGGTGGGGTATGGAAACAAGGTTTTAACATTGAATATTCGAAAGATGATTTTGTAGTTGATAAACTTAAAGTCTTTGTTATTCCCCATAGCCATCAAGATACAGGTAATACTCAACTTATGTCATGATTTCTAAAAATCCAAAATACCATTTTTTAATTTTTAAAGTAAAGTCATTTTTGAAGACATTAATGTCTCTAAAAATATTATTATTTTAATATTTTTCATTAAACTGATAAAAACTTCAATAATTTTCTGCTTTATTAATAAATGATCAGTTTGCTGATCATAGTATAGGTAAGTTTCAAAAAGATGGGAAATGAATCTCGGAAGAACTTAGGTAATTCGATATAATTCAACATTTGGCAGAATGATTATCATTTGTTGGAATTTGAACTTTTTAGTAGATATACAGTCCCAATCAATGGGTATCATCCATAAATGGATTAAAGACTTGATTCCAAACAGCTAGAATTTTTTAATTCTACAGTTATCTGTAAGATGGGTAAAAAAATCAATAAAAACAAAGAATATTTCAATTAAAAATATTGTGATTATTTTTTTTTAAAATTAATTTTGAAATTTGGTTAAAATTTTGGATTACTTATTGGTTAACATAACAAATAATAGAAGAACTCGCAAAATATTTGTTTAGAAATGTTTTAGTAATTGAATAATTTTCAAGATATTTCACCAATACGTTAATACCAATCGAATTTCAATTGATCATTCACATTTTCATTTATGTCTAAAATTAATTAGGTTGGCTTAAAACTATCGATGAATACTTCAATGAAGATACAAAAGCAATTTTAGATAATATGCTGAATTTTTTGACAAAGACACCAAAAATGACATTTGTTCATGCTGAAATTGTGTTCTTTGTACAATGGTGGCATACTCTCAATGATGAAAAAAAGACTCAAGTTCAAAGGTCAACTTGATGATTTTTTAATAGGTTTATATTCAAAATTTTTCAGACTGTTGAATAATAAGCAATTGGAATTGGTCACAGGAGGCTGGGTTATGACCGATGAAGCTGCTGCCCATTATTTTTCCATCTTGAATCAACTTACTGAAGGTCATATGTGGTTAAAATCAAATCTAAGTATGGTATTATTTTTAAATTTGGTTTTGAACTGATTTTTGCATTTTTTTTAGAATATTTTCCTCAATCTGGATGGTCTATTGATCCTTTCGGTTACAGTCATGTTATGCCATATATATTAAATAAGAGTGGCATTGACAATATGGTTATTCAAAGAGTCCATTATATTGTGAAGAAGAATTTGGCTAAAAATAAACAACTAGAATTTCGTTGGAAACAATATTGGGGTCTTTATATCGATTTTATGATGATCTGTGTTTGGTAACGTTTTGTCATTTATTAAGATGCTTCAAATCAATATGCAATACCCTGTCACATGATGCCATTTTTCTCGTATGACGTACCTCATACCTGTGGTCCAGAGCCCGCAGTTTGTTGTCAATTTGATTTCATGAGAATGATAAAATATGGTTGCCCTTGGCATATCAATCCTGTTGAAATCACTGATTCAAATGTCGAAAGCAGGTTATTTTGTCTTTAAAGATATCATTTATTTAAAGTAGATAATTTATAGTATTAATTTCAACGATTAAGTTTTAGTTTTAATCTGATGACCTTTAGTATATGCATTTCAAAAGTGGAACGACTTTGTTTAACTCCTTTAACATGGTACAACTACCAAAAATCAATTAATTATAGATTTATTTTTGGCCAAACATTCCAAGAACAGAGATGATACGATCGATAGCCTAACTTATGCATTTATATCTTCGTCTAATAGAAATTAAAATGAATAAGTTAATATTTATGAAGAATTCACATTGTTAGTAAGTTATAGGTTAAGAATAACGAGATCAAAAACTTGTTATTTACAGACTCTTGAAGCAGGTAGCTTACTTATTGTGCTATGTCAAAATAAAATGAGCTTTTCGTTCTCTAATATTTGTAATTTTACTCTTAAATTCAACTAGTTGAAAACTATTGAGATTTCGCTCAATCTTTCTATCTTAGAATATCTAAACAAAAGAAAGCGTAATATTGATTTAATTGGTATCAGATTTTTTCCTCTATAAACATCAACGACTTCAATATTTAGAGCTGAACTTCTGTTGGATCAGTACCGCAAAAAATCTCGATTATTTGACAATGGAAACGTTTTATTAGTTCCGTTAGGAGATGATTTTCGGTATAAGAATAGCAAAGAGTGGGAGGTTCAATATAACAATTACAATAAATTGATGGATTACATGAACAGCAGAAAAGATTGGAATGTTGAAGTATGTTCTTTTGTTATTTGTGAAATAAACTTTGTTAAAATGTTTAGTTCTATTACTCTGGAGTATTTTATTTATTGAACTTATTATAATATCATCAATTTTTTAAGAAAATAATGTTGTTTTGAACTGTCGTAAAATCAATTGTTCATCCCATTATTAAAAGTTTTTCACATTTATTAATTTTGATAAATTTAATTGAGAATTTAATTTTTATTTTATGCAGCCAAGTTCACTCAGTTTAAATTTGATTATCTTAACACAATATTTTATTGCATTATTTTCCTTGATGAAATTAAATTATTTTATAATTTATTATTATATTTATTAAATAGAAAAGTTTTTTGCTAAATATTTCGATTAATAAATAACAAAATAAAATTTTAATAAATAATTAATATTAAAATTATTTCCATTTGATAATATAGATTTAACTGAGTGTTATTGATTAAATTTGTTTTTTTACATTATTTTTTAATTAGCAGTTGGTTCAAACAGATGTAATAGTTGAGTTCTTGATTCAATTCTATTTATTTTAGTCTATTTGTATTGCCTTTTTGTTTTTCATTGATATTTAACATTAATCAATAGTCCAACAATTTTTCAATTTGCAAATGAAACATTAGTAAAATTTGAGTACATTTAAAAATTATCTTTAAAAGTTGTAGAAAGAAAACTATTCTGAGAAATTTTACTCATTTAAAAGAAGCCTATAGACTTCAAAAAACAGGAAAATATTGTTTAAATATTCACTATATCTTATACTAAGGGGTAGAAAAAAAAGTAAAAACATTCATGGAATATCAAAACAATACAAAGAGTGATTTAAAATTGAAACGACATTGTGACCAATTTATTTAACATCAAGGTACAGAAAGAAAAAAATATCTTTTGATTTGATGTGTTAAAATATTTCCAAGCATAACGTCTCGAAGAAAAAAATTTCCATATTGTTTACTATAAACAAAACAAGAATATGGTTCCCAAGTATATCAGATTATACATGTATTAGGTCATTCGGAAAGTAATAATTTACAAACCATTCACGAAAAAAATGAACAATATTTTATATGAAAAAATTTCAATACTTGTATTGAAAAATTAATACTAATATCACTCAAAAAGAATAAAAGATCTGTATAAAATAATTGTTGTTACAACCAAGTATTATTATTCTTCAAATAGGAAATTTTCAATAAGAAAAATACCTTAGGAAAAAAGAATTTTGAATTGCCATGATTGAATTGATATTAGTTAAAATTAACGGAAACCAAGTTGAAACTGAATTTTTACTTACAATTAAATTTTGATAAACTAAAGAAATTTTGTGACAAGTTTTAAAGTTTCATTTTGATACATTTGAAAGATTTCCAAGATGTGAATTAAATAGGGAATTGTTTTTATTGATTAAATATTTAGTACTGTAACTTATTCGTTGATTTAACTGTTCATAAAATTGTTGAAATATTTATAATTTTTATTTATTTTAACCACGGGGAATTGTATTAGATTGAAAATTTTAAAGAATGATTTTGTTATTGATTAAAGTTCTGTAAATAACAAAGTATTCTTCATGTTCTTTTTGTTCAAATAGATCAAATTTGGAACTGTGTCAGATTATTTCAGCACAATTAAAGCAGAAAGCCTAAAAAATCTACCTTTACTAACTGGAGACATGTTTGCTTATGCTGACCTGAAAGAATACTATTGGACTGGCTATTATACGAGTAGACCTTTTCTGAAGATTCTCGATCGAATGTTGATGACAAATCTGAGGTTTGATTGGTTGTTATAAATTATCTGAACAATAATTTTCACTGAAATTGTCTTTAGAACAGCCGAGATTGTATACTCTCTTTCATTGGCTTATGACGAAAAATATAAACGAAATCCGTCGAATGTGTTTGACAAATTGTTGTTAGCGGAAAAAATCGATAAATCTCGTAAAAGTCTCGGTCTAAACCAGCATCATGATGCAATAACTGGAACGTCAAAAAATCTTGTTACAATCGATTTTGAAAAAAGGTAGTATTCTGGTTTTACGTATGATTATTGATTTTATTCCTCAAACCACACCAAAAATGTTAGACTATTTAATGCCATAACATGGACTCAGGACATTTTTATTCGATCGGCTCAAAGAATATTACAGAATGATGTTGGCAAAAGCCAATTTGATGAAATCATTTTTGACGTCGATGAAGTGTTGACATCCTATGACAAGCCAATCAAAAAAGTCTTAGTCGACATGATTTCAACCAACGAAAGGTTCATTATTTTTTATCTGTTTTTATCAGTTTGATTTATTGAAATGTTTCTTGATGGCAATATGCAAATAGTTTTATAATTCAGCTGAATTATTCGATATCAATTTCTTTTGCTACTAACATAATATTTTTTTGTTTACATTAATTTATTTAATCAATTAAAAATTATTTAGATAGTGAATTTATAAATTTTTTCTTTAGAATAATTGTTACTTTTCATAATGAAGCTTTTTTTTAATAAGGGGAACTAAAGTATTTGGTACGCAACTAAGTAATTACGTATTTATTGACTAAAATAAAAAGATAAATTTCATAAATAATTTTTTTTCAGTAAAGTATTGACCATTTTTAATGATCTTCTGCTACCTTTCAGGAAGCATCATATTGCCTTTTTCATAAAAGTTGTTTCAAAATAAGTAATTCCTTTATAGCCCCAACATACTAACACCATAACATTATTAAAGAATCCAGATTTTTTTAATAATAATGGTTTCCCGTTAATTATATTTCTTAATTAAGTTCAATAAAAGTTGTCCAATTCAGATCACGATATGAAAACTGTTTGTTGTGTAGAAAAAATTGATTTTTATTGCGCATGAAAACAAGTTAATCTTAAAATTCGTTTTCTTTATTCTTATGAATTTAATTCAAATCAGTATATGATTGGCTAATTCATGCATGCCGCAGATATATTTGTTTGATCACTTACTCTTGCTAAATTTTCTTCTAGTAGTGGGCCTTACACATGTTCAATGTATCATTGCTTATTATTAGTTAGAATTGTATTTTAAATTATCGATTTTGAAAATTTTGTGAAAATTGTATAATTTTATAATGTTTTAAACAAATTAATTTTTGTACATCCGGGCGTAAATTATTGTTTTTCTGAAAGTTTAGCACGTCTTTTGTACATTCATTTTAAAACCGCATAAATATTTTTTTTAATGTTTGAATAAAATCAGGTAAAATCAGTCGGCGAGAGATCGGGAAAGTAAGGTGTATGTATCAGAATTTCATAATTTAGGCGTCTCAGCTTATCCATTGTTTGCTTTGCTATGTTCAGACGGGCATTGTTATGTAATAGAATTGGGCCTTTTCTATTTATCAATACATTCTTTTCAACTTTTCTTGCATAATATCAATTTCTAGGCAGTATTTCTTTGCTGTTATCATTTCTCCCCTTTCAGGTAATCGTAATGAATCACTCCTTTTCAACACCACCATATTATAACCATTATCTTTTTTTCGTAATGACTCGGTTTTTGGAAGAACTCGGGACATTCTTTAAGGTGTAACCGTTGTAATGAACGTTTAATATTGTTATATAGCAACAATTTTTCATCACAAGTAATCAGACGATGAAGAAATGGGTCGTTTTTCATCCTTAAAATTGATTTCTAAGGATATTTCATAGCGCTTCATTTTTTGTGGTTAACACGTGGTACCCACGTGTTCAGCTTTTTTGTCTTACCTATTTGTTTTATATGATTGGAAACGGTTCCAATACTGATATCCAGACTTTTGGTAAGTTTTCTTATTGGTATTCGAGTATCCTCTTCCACTAGAGCCTTTAAATTGTTGTCATCAGGTTTGGAAGGACGGCCAATTCTTT
This sequence comes from Bipalium vagum, assembly GCA_037834085.1. NCBI lineage: Eukaryota > Metazoa > Platyhelminthes > Tricladida > Geoplanidae > Bipalium > Bipalium vagum. Next base: position 10,212 of record JBBMKC010245901.1, read on the forward strand.
CCAAATCTTCAAGAGATAAATCTCCATTACAGAACTTATGGTACCAACGTCGTACTGTTGACTGATTAGTCATAGCCCCAAAATTCATTAACTTTTTGAGCAGTTTCATCTACTTTTGTACCAAACACTCTATGAATTAAAAATGGGACTTTTTAAAAGTTTAATAAATAATAGATGGATCAAGATGTTAAAACGGTAAAAAGATTTGGAGTCGTCATAAAATCCATTATTCAAAAAAGTTTTTAAATTTTGTTGACAAAATATTTCTATATAGTTCAGTCTATGGTGAACCTCTGACTTGTATCTATTGTATATTCTTCAGATCCTTTTTTAAACAAGATATTCTTGAAGTTTCTGATAATTTTGGTCTCTCCAATTCTTATTATATACAGCTCGCTTCAATTCTGCCAAAAATTTTGAATATGCCGCGCTTCAGGAACATTTGCCGGATTATCCAATGTTTCAACAAAATTCACGTTTTCATCTCTAAGATACTTCTAGACCTTTTTGTGTAGTGAAATGAAGCTAGATCAGGCGAAAATATATAATTAACATGTTTCTTGACGAATGGCATAACCGATGCTTAATGCATTCATTAAGGTACATATCTTGGTTAAATTACCGGCTTTGACGGTACAAAAATGGATTGAAAAGGACCTAATGATGAAAACGCTATCCAAATATTTACTTCATTCCAGTGGCGATCTCTAGCTGCTGTACTGTTGAATGAATCTTCAAATAAGATTAATCATCTAAAATAAAAATAAATTTTTTTGTATTGTAAAGATTTCGGAACTTAGGCACCATTTGTTTCAGCTGTAATGATAATCGTTTCTGTTTTGTACTTTTCTTAAATGCTTTTCTGTATGTTTTTTTTATTATCATTGAAACGTACGGATGAGAAAAATTAAGTCTTAGCAACCGAATTTTGACCAATTGCACAGGTATTGTTCAATTTTTCCTAACAATTTCAGGTTGGATTTCGTCGCAATTTTGGGTTGACGACAATCTCCTTTTTTCCTTTCACCGTTTTCACCACATGACATTAGTCGGTAAACAGTTGATTTTGGTATGCAATGAAATGCCCAGTAATAAAGTTTTTCCCTACATTTATGTTTTTATTGTAAATTTTTACAGTACGATTCTTGGGAGTAATTTCTAAAAATGTGAATAATTTAATAATACTGATATATTTATTTTCTATATATCATTTTAAAGATCTTGATATGCTTAATAAGTTATCTAAGTTTTATAAAAGTCCCATTTTTTATTTACAGGGTGTTTGTCAAAACTCTTAAATAATTTTGGCGCAAATCGCGACACACATCCTACATTAAAATTGCAAAAAGGTGATAAAATTTATTTAAAAGCAAAACAGATTAATAATTTAGAGGTTTCCAAAAGAGTAATTGCGGTTGTTTAAATACTTTACTTTAAGTTAAGACTTTTAGCGATTTTTTTTGTGTTCCAGATATGTCTATCTTTTCAACTCACTTTCTCAGCCTCGACAAGCTTTTGTTTTTATTCCCATCCACGCGAACAGTGAGAACGGTATCTCGGTTATCGGTTCCGGAAATCAGGCCATAAAATGCCAATTGACTCCATCACTGAGTTTCAACGAGAAGATTGATCCAACCAAACATTTCGTGTCTTTCAGCTTAAATATTGCACCGTTGGCTTTTGAGAAAGTTCGATTGTTGGTTTCCAACGATTTGTTGACGGAAAAAAATTGTTTCTCTTCAAACATAAAATTGTTCAATATGGAAAACTCTCTCGGTCTCAGGTATATCAATTGATTGTTTATTGCCTGTTGACGTGTCTAAACAGTAAAAATTACAAAGTTCTCCATGAACAATCAAGTTCTTCGAATCCTTTCATAACTATTGAAAACTCTTTATTTAAAGTTTACATCAATTCTCAAACGGGCTTAGTCGAAGTTAGATATTATTATTATAATAATTATTATTATTATTAGTAGTAGTTGTAGTCGTAATTATTAACTTTAAAATTGACAATAATAAAATTTTTTCAGTCAATTGATAACTCTTTGTTGAAAACGAAACACAATTTGAATGTTTTGTTCAAAAGTTATGGAATTCAATCCAAACCTGAATCGTCTGGAGCCTACCTTTTCGTTCCCGATGGAGATGGAAATGTAAATATTTTAATTGAATTATCTATAAAAATTATTGTATTTGTATCGCTGTTCATTCAATGATGATTTTACATTCCGCTTTTTGATTGTTTCGCTACATTTTTCATGTTATCTTCAAGTGTCAAGCGAGACAAATGTGACAGTATTAAATAATTGTTATTGATCTGTAAATTTTATTGAGAAAATCCTTTAAAAATCCTTATTTAACATTCTTATAGAGTAGAAAATTGTTTCTATCTATTATCAGTGTATATTGTCATTTTATATTAATATTCGTCGATTATCAATGAGAAACTTATTTACTTAATTCGTTGAGTATTATCAAATTTATTTACCTGTCACTTAATTAAAATATTTTTAAAGTTTTCAGAAGTTATTTATTTCTCTCGATCAGTCAGATTAAAATAGTGCTATCGGATCATTAAATTCTTTTAATGTTGACAGTATTGAATACAAAAATACATCCAGTGATGGATGATTGATTTTATTGACTAACAAATTTTCAAAACTCTTATGTTGCGATTTGATCGGTAAATTTTTTGCACTTTTGTACTGTAACATTTTTACTAATGAAAAATTCATTTCGAAAAACTGTTATATCATTTTCCAATTGACTGATGATATTTCAATTTTGTTAGTCACACTTTCGTTTAATAAGAGTATTCCGTAGAAATAATTCTTTATTGATCATTAATTTTTATTCATTGTTCATTGGTTAATTATACGATTTGGTTTTATTATTAAAATCACTTAAAAATAAAGAATTTCAGTATTGAATAATCTTTGACTTTTTTAATCGTTTTACGTCTCCTATATAACAAAATGTACAATGAGTTAATGAGACTAATTAAATTTCTCTGAGTGTGCTTCAGTACAACGATTTTTTTAAATTCAACATTTCCAATTATTTCAAAAAAGAATATGAATTAATTATTATTTTAAGATATTGGAATACTAAAAATTCATTTATTTTCATTTATATTTTATTTCTAATTTTCTTTTGATTTTTTATTTTATTGAAATTATCGTTTTCAGATCATTGATACATCGGGACCCAATAGTTTTTTCAATATTCAAGGAAAATTATATGATGAAGTTTTTGTGAAAACCAAATTCATAACACAGATTATTCGGTTATATAAAGTCGATGGTATACATTTTTTAAATTTTCAAATTCTCTTCTCGTTTGTGTTTATTACATTTTTTATTAGTCGAACTCTCATAGGACAAGGATTATCTTCAAAATTGTGAGCCATATAGGAATTTATGATGTATTTGGTAAAATATCATAAATCTTAAACAATATCAATAAAAATAATAATAAAAATATCCGTTAGATTTTTATTCTATTATTATTATAATTGATAAAAATGATTTCAAGTCTGTTTCCGAATTGATTTAAAAATCATCTGTCTGCTAACGATTTTCGTTGATAGATTTGTTTTTCGTGCTCTTTTGGTTATTGAATTCAACTTTTCGACATAAAAACCTAAAAATCCTTTAAGAAAAGTGGTGAAGATCATACTGACTCGAGTTCTTTGAACCGAATCAACTGAATAATCTCTTGATAAATTGTGTTACTTTCACTTAAAATTATATTTTCATTATGAATGATGCACAAACTGACAAATTAAGAAATTCACAAACTTTATTAATACGAATGGAAATTACGATATGCAGCTTCGGAAGCTACTAAAAACATTTATTTGGCCTTCGGCAAAGGTACAGCTAATAAACGCATCATTATGTGAAATTTGCGATGGTTACGAAAGGTAATCAAATGCAAGTCATGTTTGCCCAGAAGCGTCCTTGAAATTTCAGATTTACTGACAGAGATGGAATTAAATTCGAATCAATCAGTTTGGGATCTTGCTAAAGCATTCATTATTAGTCCAAAGACATTTGAAAGCGGTTCTTAAGATTAAAAAGTCCTGAGTTCCACACTTATTGGACTAATCACATTCCATATAACACCATGTCACATTATAGAAGACTAATTGATTATAGAAAAGACTCCATAAAAATTAACTTAGCTTAAATCAATGTCGAGAATTGTGATACTTTGAAGATGAGATTATTAGCAATATTCTTGATCATGTTCTATTAATTGATCCACCATTCCTCGTGAATCGTAAGAAACTTTAACAATACTTTTTTGTTTTTCATATATTAAGCCTGATATTTTAACTCAACCAAACACATTGTAATCAATTATTCCTATCACATTAAGTTTTTATTTAATTTCAATATATAGTGATGTCTTGTAATCTAAAATATTTCATAAAAGCATTATTTATATTGTTATAAATATTCAATATCAATTTATCGGTTTATGGAATGTGGTATGTGGTTAATTTTTTAAAAAATTTTGATTAAAAGAAGTGATAATTCGTCGGAGCAAAGCATGGAGAATAATGTAAATATGGAAGTTTTCATGCTTAAGCTTCTTAAACATCTGCAACGTTAATTGAAAGACATGTAAACTTATATTGATTTTGAGAAATAATATCGCATGTTTAATGTTTCATTTTCGATTTATTTTAGTTCTATATTGATTTTGTCAGTTTTAATTGTGTCACTTTGAAAATGGATTAAATCATTAATTTTTTTGTATAAATCGACTTAGGCATATGAAGTGTCAATAAAGTGTAGTCGACTTTTCACCATTGATTAGAAAACTAATTCTTTCCAGTGAAGAGAAATATCTCCTTTATTTTTAAATCTCTATTGATTTCAGTGTTGCCAAACAAATCTATGAATTTTATACTTGACTTATGCTTCATATTATATTCTTTTCCTAGGACTTTTGGTTAATGCTTTAGATATCGACAACATAATCGATATCACTCAACAAAACAATTTCGAAATATCAATGGTCATTAAAACTGATTTTGTGGAACCAACTGATTTTTTTTATGTGGATGCGAACTGCTTCCAGGTAGGTAACACTTTCACGTTTCTGTGCGGATCACCGTTTTTTGAAAGTTTTGATTGGCTTATTTTTTTAGTTTATTCGTAAAAAGAATTTGCTAAAGTTACCAGTTCAAGGAAATGTTTATCCCATGAGTTGTGGAGCATACATAGAATCGCAATCGAATTACAATTGGCATCGATTGTCTGTGTTTTCAAAACAAGCCAACGGTTTACGGGGAGGGAAGTTTTCAGAGGCCTCTACGAAATTGATGGCTGACAACTCAAACTCATTTTTGGAACTATTTCAAGACAGAATTATCAATCAAGACGATAGGCGTGGTCTAGAAGAGCCATTAACCGACAATAGAATTGTCACGAAAAAATATCGATTGGTACTGGAGTCTTGGCAAGTATGTTTAATTTTTTTGGATTGATCAGTGATCTAAGTGAAACATTTCTGATGTAGCAAAATCAAAAAGGCGAAAAATATCACACTCGCGCCGGTGCACAGGACGGAGATAATCGAGGCCTGGGAGAATTGACAGTAACGGGATTTCAGTTGCTCAACGATTTGAACTATCCCCTTCATCAAACGTATGTCAAGGCCAATTTTACAAATAAGATTCCTTCGAATTTTGTGGGCCAAAAAAGTCTCATGACCGGTTTCGGTTTTCCGTGCGACTATCAAATGGTTAATTTGCAAACAATTGGCAGCGGTAACTGATTTCTTTTAATACTACTGCTCACAGTTGATGCTTGCCTGAAAGAATGCGTGTCACAAAGTCTTTATTCTTTGTTCTCATATTTATTTCCACAGGGTTTCCAAAACTGACCATACATCGATTAAAGTTGAACTGCTTGGCTAAATATATCGGAGAAGGATCATGTAAGTTCTCCATGAAAAAATCGGTAAGAAATTGTTTTTACAACCATCTCCACCTAGTGCAAAAAATATAATTTCTTTTTTCAGCCTCTGCTGAAGTCGATGTTCGACGACTTGATAGTGAAATATGTCGATCGATTTACGTTGACTGGAGTGGAGAGCATTTCAAGTCACATTCCTCCAGAAGACATTAATATTGATCTGATGGAGTTGGAAACATATGAGTTACATTTTGATTTTTGATTTTCAATCGTTACATCTTCTGCTATTGTTGTTTTATCTTTTCTCAAACATCGTATCGATTGGTACTTTGTAAATAAATTTAATGTTGCCGTCCAATCAAAAATTCAAGGGCAGTGGGAATCGATTTTTTTCCGCAAGTTGATTATTTTTGCATTTAAAATTGAATTTTGTTGAATGTCATTTTGAGCGAAAATTGAAAATTACCATTGAAGAATTTGTTGCTGTTTTTATTATTATTTTCATTATTATATCTGTCCAGGCACCAAAGACTTTTATTATAGTCCGTTTGTTGAATAAAGGTTAACAATAATAATTTCAACTATGGTTAAGGGAAAGTTAACAGTTTTGGATATTTTAATTTTATCTTGCTGTCCAATTCGTGAATGTTTGTCAGAGTAAACGATTGTTTAAAAGATAACTGATGGCTTAATGTTCTAAAGGAATCCCGCTGTTTTTTTTTCTGGAATAATTAAAATAATTCTTAAAATGAAGATTTACCACGTAATTAATTTTAAATTTCAATATCAGAAACTATTGGTTAATAAGAATCAGAATATTTATATTGTTAAGTTATATATCTGTTCATTCTTCAAAAAATATCGTAAGATAAGAATTCAAATTAATCTTTTCAGCATTACTTACAATGAATACTCAGCTTATAATAAATAACTACATTTATACTAATTCTTATATTAAAGTAAAATTATTACATAGTTACCTCCACTTTGATGCAATTTAATAATTAAGAAACTAATAAAGTTCTATTCGAATAAACTAAAAATACTTTTTATTTAAAATGATATAGGCATTTTTAGTTTAAATGCCACTATAAAATGAAGGTCAAGTAGTTTTGTTTAAATATTCATTTTTATTTAATTATATTTTATAATATTCATATATTATATGTTAAATGGCCCTCTTTAGGACCGAATATTATGTTTGTGCAATTAATAATAAATCAAAGAGTGATATAATAATATTTATTAAACAACATCAGCATTTGTGGATAATTAAAGCAATAAGAAATGACTCCCAAATGTGCTTTTATTTATTCGTCTCGATATAAATTCTAAGACATGATCCTATATTTTGTCTTTGGTCCTATTTCTTGCTTTAATTTGAACTTTGAGACCATTTCAGGTACCTTCAATTGTAATAGCACGGACTCCAGTTATTTCATTCTTGAATTCTTTAAAATGATTTACTGTTTCATGCTAGAATCCTATAGTTTTAAATTTTCCACATGTATGTATATATTATTGATTCTGGTTATACATGATCTGAGATGATATTTTCTTTTACCTAGTTTCGCCTCATCTATTTTCACCTCCGATTATGTCATTCTGAAATAAAGGTTATTCGAAATTAATTTTTATAAGCGAACAGATTGTTGCAGAGCTGAAGCCAGTGATTGTCATTATTGATGATGTAATGAGTATGCAATGTGTAGGATTTGATGACATTTAATGTTGTGGCTATCGAAAAAGGTATCTTTTTTTATTTGTTTTGTAAGCCATGAGTATGCAATGTGTAGGATTTGATGACATTTAATGTGGTTATCGAAAAAGGTATCTTTTTTTATTTGTTTTGATTTCCTAAAAGATTTACGACCACATCTAAATCTCTTTGATTTAATTGAAGATTTATTTTGATCTTGCACGATTGACAAGTTGATTATACTGATAATATATATTTTCCCATAAAAAATTTAATACATTCTTCATTTATTAAAATATTTTGAATTTGGGTAAATTTTGGAATCATTCTATTAAAAATATCATTTTTATATTAAAAAAATTATTAGTATTCTTCCTCATTACCGAATTTTTATAAAAGTTTTTTAAAAATTATAAATTTTTGTATATTCGTTTATTTATAATGATTAAAATAGATATTTTGAACAAAACCACTTTTAGTGACATTTATTCTAAAAAACCCGTTGCCTATTATATGAAAGACAATTACTCAAATTCAAATTTGAAGGGAAAAGTTCAGGAGATCATTAAAACATGTAAAGCTTTTCAGAGATATAAAATTGTCACAACGAGGACCAAGGAAGTGGTTCAGAAAGCAGAGGCGTCAGAAGTTTTTGAAGACATTTAGGTATATATGGGCCTTTAATAGAAACTATCGGAAGGAAAAAATATATCCTTGATATTATAGATAAATATATTTCTTTAACCGTGATGGTAAGACAAGATAAAAACAAAAGAAAATTATGAATAAATGGATATTGAAGTTTGAAAACACAAAAGAAATAAATGTAAATTGTGGTAAAGAATTCGAATATAAAGACATGACAGATTTAGTAGAGAGATTCAATGTTTATGTTTTTCGAGCACATACCATCACAACACGAATGGTCAAATAAAAAGACAATTGAACCGTGTGCCGAGATTTTACCGGAAGTAGAATTTCCTCTCAATTCTACACTACAGAAAACAATCGAACTAAGTGCGAAATAAAATATGAATGAAATTGTAAAAATAAATTTAATAAAAAAAGGAATTTCCAGGTCTGAGAAAATTTGTTTAAATATTATTTGTTTTATCACATAATAAATCTATTCAAAAGATGACTTCTCATTCTGAGTATAAGCCGATTGATATTGACAGAAGTAATACAAATTCCTTACATTTATTATTATTACCGGAATCTTAAAAGCTTTTAGAATAGATATCAAATTGTATTTTAAGTTTTTAATGGCATTTTTAAGGAGTATATAGACTCTTGGTTTTTACAGTAAAAATGCCCTTAAAAACTTAAAATACAATTTGATATCTATTCTAAAAGCTTTTAAGATTCCGGTAATAATAATAAATGTAAGGAATTTGTATTACTTCTGTCAATATCAATCGGCTTATACTCAGAATGAGAAGTCATCTTTTGAATAGATTTATTATGTGATAAAACAAATAATATTTAAACAAATTTTCTCAGACCTGGAAATTTCTTTTTTTATTAAATTTATTTTTACAATTTCATTCATACATTTTAAAATAATTTAAAAACTTCACAGGACTTCTTATTAATAATAATATTATATATAATATATAATTAATATAATAATATTAATAATAATTTTAATAATGAAATTAAAAAATATTTTCGCAGTTGATGATTATAAAAACACGTGTGAAAAAATTAAACCTATAGTTTGTTGGTATTCTTATTGGAAATCTTCATCAATATATTTTATAAATTCTTAAAACTTAGACAGCAATATATCCAAGTTGGGATATTTGGTTGGAGAAAAAACTTTATAATTAAAAGGTGAATTTACAATAATATTAGTTGCAGACAAAAATATTAATATATGAAGGTCTTCAGTATCATTTGTTATTTTTGTGAAAGTATCATTTAAAATTTTGTTATTATATTTCAATTGTTTTAAAATCTTTTGAATTTGATTTTGTTAATTTTAAGGTATACCGAAGGTATTAGAAACTTCGTTTCTCATTCCTTTGGAATAATAATAATCTACTTTATTAACTTTTGATAAATTCTTTTGACTAGTTAAAAGTTTTAAATTTTTCCAGTTATTACAACATTTTAAATGTATCTTATTGTTTAAATTAAAATTTGAAATTAGTACAACATGATCTCTATGCCAGTATTTTCCTTGATTTTCCCAAGTTATTCCATCATAAAATTGAAATTCAATCCACTCATTTAGAAAATCAAAATTACATCCAAATAATTCTTCTGAATGTTTAGATTCTCTCTGTTTTTTTTACAACTTTATCTAAGCTAGAATATAAATTGTGCTTACATTTTAACATTGGATTTTCTTGTTTTCTATTTCTATGATAATCATTATATTTTATTTTCTGGAATATTTCTATAATTTTTAACGAGTTAGATGACACCATTTACAATTATTTAAGTTTGAATAAAAATCTGTAATTGGTTTAATTTTAAAACATTTATGACACTCTATTGTTTTTATTTGAAAAGTAAATTTGTTATTGATATTGAAATTTTTAAAATTAAAAAAATTAACATTTATGTGACATAGTTATTATATTTAGTATGTCTTTGTATGATTCACTCCATTCATTTATATATATATAATTAAATTTTAATTCTTCCCAAGGAAAAATAAAATATTCGATTTTAAAATAATTGTTAATATCTTGTAAGGAATTTATTATTATGTTTTCTAATTCAGAATATAAATTTTTTAAAAACAAGAGTAAAATAAAAATAATAAAAAATAATTTTTATCTATTTCACTCACATTTTTAAAAAAAATTTAACATAAATAACGTTTATTAATTTCATCTAATTTATATATTCATTCATGACATTTAATTTGATGTCAGTAGTATATCTCCAGCATATTCCGCACAACAAATAAAAGCTTGTGTGCACACGCTCACTCAAAAATATTTTTTGTCGAGATATTATTAAAAAAAATAATAAATA
>JBBMKC010245902.1:0-10611 GCA_037834085.1 Bipalium vagum
AAGACTAATACTAATAATAATAATAATAATAATAATAATAATAATAATAATAAATAATACTAATAATAATAAAAATATTTGAGATTTGTTTTAATATTGATTGAAATATTTTTCAAAAATGAAAAAAAAAATTGTCGTCTTCAAAACTGACAGTCGAATTCACATTTATAATAATATTTTTTGTTTGTTTGCTCGTAATGTCCCCCATCCTCCATTCTGTGTTTTTGTTTCCAGGTTTCGTTTCCAGCGACGCGACATTTGTCAATATCCAAATCAGCGATATCTCGACTGGGACTCTGTTGTCGGACTTTGAGCAAATTGTCTTCAGTCAGTTCAAGTCAACGGTCCAGACAAAACCGAGCGAAAACAACAATCAATCGAAAATTCCCATAGAATTTGCCACATATTTCCATTTGGATTTGCATCATCTGTTTGAGAGAGAAACGAAAATTATACAGATCGCTTTACTGATACAAGTGCAAGATTGTTTTTCGACATATCGAAAGAATATCTATCATTTTCCCCATCATTCAAGCCAGCTGAAATCCGGAAACCAGCGACTGTCAGCGACCGAGAAATATTTGCCCTTTGAAAAGAAGTCTGAACTGCATATTAATCAGATCTCATTTCACAAAGAAATGTATCATTTCCTTCTCCAGTATCTGGCAATTATCACCTTCTCCTTCACTGTCATTTATCTCTTCATCATCGTTGCGTTGATAATTATCAGACTCTGCTCGAAAACCGATCAGAAAACATTGATGCAAAAAATTTATGCAAATTATCGCAAATCCCTCAATCAGGCCTGCAACCAGAACGTCGTCCAGTCCATTTCACGCAAACGACGCATGGTGCTCTTTCTGTTCGTAACGTTCAAAGTGTTCTACAACTTCGTGTTCACATTGAGTGTCGGTCTGTCGCTCATCCTCAGCCTGGAATCGAATTTGAGCCCGTTCGAAATCACGCCCAGCCGACTGTTGTATTCCATTGAACAGGAGGTTCAGAAACTGGACAATTTCTGTTCCGACGAACTCCGACGACAAAACGAATTCAAAAACTCCATGTACAAAGCCTGTTATGATAAACGGAAAAAATGTGAACTGTCCATGAAAACCCAAATGAAAACGAAATTCGAGCTCATCATCGAACCGTGGATCGTCAAAGCCAAACGACCCATCTACAATTCCATTGCCCACATTTTCCATTCCCACTGCCAAAAGGATCTGGACGCCTTCTACAATTATTCCAAGCAAATTATCGACAGGCAAATCAGCCACCACATCAATCGATATAATTCGTTTATCAACGAATTTTCCCATTTACTCTACCTAAAGCCCGGGATAAACTTCTACAACAATGCTTCGACGAAATTCAATCAAACCTTGAAGTATAATTCACTTTGGGGAAAAGAAATTAAGTCTCTTGATTCTCAGTCAATTATCGACGTATATGAGCCCCTGGCTATATTGGGCCTGTATATTTCCTTTACAAATGAGTTAATTTGTTTTTATTTTATTTCTTTCCTCTTGCCCATTATAATGACGAACAATGCTCAACCATCTCTTTGTTATGTCGTTAATCTTCTTCAATGGGACTTTTATATATAACGTTTTAATTTCACTCAGAGTTCCATTGAAAACAAAAACAATTTAACAATTTCCTTTTCAAAGAGAAAAATAAATTTTTGAAAAAAAAACAACAAATAATAATAATAATAATAATATTAATAATGATAAAGAAATGTTGGAAAAAATGTTTCTTTTGTCATTTCCCCTCAGTATTTATAATCGGTTATTCGGGAGAAATTTCTTTTGAAAATTTTTCAGGCTTATAATTTAATTTTAATTTAATTATTAATCCGACCATCCTCCAAGAGACAGAAAGAAGGGAAATTAGATTTTCAGGTGAAAATAATAATAGCAATACTACTACAAATAATAATATTGGTATTAAAAAATGTAATAATAATAGAAAGAGTAGACATAATAAAAATAATAAAAATAATAAAAATAATAAAAATAGTAAAAATAGTAAAAATAGTAAAAATAGTAAAAATAGTAAAAATAATAAAAATAATAAATTAATAAAAAAATTAATAAAAAAATTAAATAATAATTTTTTTAAATAAATAATAAATTAATAATAAAAATAATAAAAAAAATAAATAATATTTTTTATAAAATAAAAAATAGAAATAATAATAATAATTAAATTAATTAAATAATAATAATTGAAAATAATTATGATGAAAAATTTCTTCAATTACTTTGAAAATTATTTATTGAAATATGTTTTTTAAAAATAATTTAATATTAAAAATAAATAAATATTTCTTCAAGGATTTTATTTTCAGATTTATTTTTTGTATGGATTTTGCTTTACATGAAAAAGAATTAAATTAAGCAGTTTATTTTATAAAAAGTTTATTAAGTAGATAAAATATTTTTAAAATATTAATTATTTTATTATCCCTTTTTTAATAATTACCGTTTAGAAAATTTTAAAAGTTTTATATTAGGTTTATGCATAAGTATTAAACCATGTTTTAATCATTGTTTAAATCAATCAACAAATAATCAGGATACATCGTTAATTTAAATTTCAGAAATTTATATTGTATATTTATTGAAAAAATTATATTTCACTTTAATTGTTACAAAGTATCAAAAACTTTGGATTTAGAAATGAGTGACGAAAATATGTACTATCGATTTTGTATCAGATTTGAATTTCAGTAAGGAAAAAGTGCTTTTGCAGCATCCAAACCATATGCTCTGTTTTAGGAGAGAAAGTTATTTCATATAGTACATGTAAATTTACCAGGAACCTGTGCTCCCCGAATATTGCACCATAAGAGATTGGAAGATCTACTCTGTGAGAAAACTACAAGATGACCTTGCGAAAGAGCTTGGAGTGCACTAACCAACTGTTAGCAGGCCTTTAAGAAAAATCTAGAAGGTTGGAAAGTGTACATCAACATTTCATGTCGTTAAACTACATGGCCGTCGCTTCTTGTTAGACAAAGAAAAAAAAGAATTTTTATGGTAGATCGTCACTGAAGGTGAAAAGTTGTTGAAAAGCCTACGATAATCCCAAGCGCATTAATTCGTGGGCAGACCCCAGTATTCCAGTAACTTCAACCGCAAAAGTAAATATTCACAGCAAAAAATGCTTCTTTGTATCTCGTGGCATATGCAAGGTCCAAATTATTAGGATCTTCTTCAGATCGGCGAAACCACTCATTCAGAACGTTACAGCAAGCAATTGCTGCAATTGGCAGAAAAAATAAAGAAAACAAACCTATTCAGGCCTAGAATTACATAAGACTATCTTAGTGTATAACAGTTTCACACTGCATGTGAAAAAGCTTACGCAGAAGCCAATCTCACAATTATGTTGAGAAGTTCTTTCTCACGCGGCCTAATCCCCGGATTTGGCTCGTACAGATTACCTCGTGTTTCAATCAATGCAATACTTTTTAGCAGGACATCGTTTCAAAAAAGTTTCTGAGATTTGAGAATTTGTGGAAAATTTCCTTGCTTTTTAACCAAGATAAATATATCATTCGAAAAATTCGTCAATTACATGAAAGATTGAAAAAAGCGATGGACAACAACGGATCTTATTTTGCTGATTGATTTTTTGTATCCATGTTATGTAAAAATAAATTTATTAGCTTTTTTATCAAAATATTTTCCCGTTAAAATTAGACCAATACTTATGCACACACACCCAATACTGTCATTATTTGTGAAATAAAAAATAAATAAAATTAAAAAAAATAAAATTTCACTTGATTTTTAAAACAGTAACGATTTTACAACTTTCGTTTAATTAAAACCATTAAAATACGTTAACATAATATATAATATATTAAAATATAATTTGATAAAATATGCAATTAAGAATATTATATAAAAAATATTTTTATATGATGTTACCTAAATTACTTGAAGATGTCTTTGAATGTTTCTTATAGTTCATAATTATCAAATAAAAACATTATATTTAATGTAATATATTTTTAGAAATATTAAAAAAAATACTGTTATTATATTTACATTATTATTTCTGTACTTTATATTATTTTATAATTATTAAATATATTATATTAATTTTCAATTAAAAATCAAATAATAAAATAATAAATCAATTATTATTTATCAATTTTTTATAAAAAATCCAAACAGAAAATAATATAAATAATATTGTAAATGGGAGGTCTGTATTTGAGAAGAATGTTTCGGATAAGTTTTTAGCCACATAACAAACGAAATGTATTATTATTATTATTATTATAATGATTATTTATTATTATTATTATTATTATTATTATTATTATTATTTTTATTATTATTATTATTATTATTATCATTATTATTATTTCATATTATTATACTTAAACAGAATAGATTATGTCAATCAAAATTGAATTAGGTTCCCCTTTAAATAACGGTGAACATGATCCTGAACAGTTCTGCTTAAATTTGATTTTCCAAATAAACGCTGAAGGCCATTTTAATTATTTAAACAAAATAATTTAATTACGATGATCCAGAGAAAATAAATATTTTCTAAAAGATATAACGTAATGGAATAATTTTGGAAAATCTTTTTTTTCGATTCTAAAATAATTGAAAACATTTTTTTTCATATATATATATATATATATTATATATATAAATATATAATAAATAATTGTTTATATTTTTTCAAGCATATTATGAAAAAAAAATACCGGAATCATATATCACGAAAACAATACATTTTTGGTGATTTTTCTAAATATTTTCCGGTTAATATTTGAAAGAGCTGCTTGAAAATTCTGATTTATTTCTTTTCTAAATAATTAATATATATTTAATATATTTCGGAACAATGTCAATTGGAACTTTAATATATTAATGTTGTTTTCTCAACTCTATTCCAGATACTCCAAGCTGGAGAAAAGGTCTCCCAAATCAGAATCCAGTCTCAACCATGATCAATTCCGTTTCAAGGAGATCAGCAAATCTAAAACCAAACGCTATTTCCAATCGACCTTCCGAGTGCCCAGTCAAAAACCTGATCATACCTCCACGCCTTTAGAGGCTGAGATCAGCAAATTTTATAAAAACCGAATGAAAATTATTGCAAAGAGCAACCGGTTTCAGCTGAAAATATCTCTCTGGCATATGAGACTGGTCATTGTTTTTATTGATTTGATTATCATTACTTATCGGTTCTATCACACATTGAAAACAATTAAGATCATTTGGTTCGGGTCTCACATACATTTATCATTCAATTATATTGGGAAATTCCAGAACGTAAGTATTGATTAATTTAATTATAATATTCCTAATAATAATAATAATTAAAATTATTTTGCATTTTAAGCTTATTTTTATAATAATATAAAAGTCGATATTTATTATTTCTTTATTTGTTTTAATAATTAATATTATTAAAAATTATATATTTTTATATTATTATAATTTTAATGTAGTGAAAATAATCAATTTGTCGTTCCAGTGAACGCTTTTTATCAATTGACAAGAAATTGTTTAGAATTTTATTATGAAACATGTTTCAAACATTTTATCAGTCTTTCTTTAATCATTAATAATTGATATTACAAATTGTAATCCATTCAATGATCGTATAATTGTTACTACATATAATCTGGTTGGTTAAGATTATTATTATTATTTGTGTTGGGCAATCGATTGGTTTTTACTTCCTTCTATTTAAATATTAACATCGTTGTCGTTCTTTTTTAAATAACGACTCACACATCTTTCGTTCATCGTTATTATGAGAATTATCATAATTATAAAATAAGTTTTCTGTACAAATTTTAAATTTACACACAACAAATTTCACTTTTGTATAACACTTTAGCGGTTCTCCCCAGGGTTCACTTAAATATGTTCCTAAGTGACGTTGTGTCTCCGCTGTATATAAGGTGTTACACACATGACATTGAAAATTGGTACACGATATTAAATTGCAATATTGCAGGTGGTGAAAATTTAAGTTTTAAATAATTCTTTGTTTTCATTGTTATTGATATTACTTATTCATTGTCTTCAACTTTCTCTATTATGTTCTTGAATATTCTAAACCTTATTGAAAATTGTATTTTCAGTACCCTCTTGTTTTCCTTTTTAAATTTCTTTTTGAATTTGATTTGCTTTTCATCACATCTTTATCCGTTATTGATTTGCTAATCGTTTCATTGGTGTTCTTTTCTATCTCTCAATCTAGATATGCATTCTTTGTTAATCTCTCTTTAATAATGTTACAAATTGTTAATGATAATTAACGGAATTAATTAACAAAATTATGTTAATTTTTTAATTAATAAAAGTAATAATGTACCAATGGATTTGCATGATGTAATGTAACGCATTCCTAATCATTAGTTCACTTTTAGGAAATTTACAAAAGGTTTTTTACCTTTTAGCTTGTCTTTTTTATTCTTTGTTGAACATGATTTTTTAATTTAATTAATTTAATCAGCGAGTTTTTTTTATGAGAAATAATTTGATTACTTTATTCCGTTAAAGGAACGGGGAAATGTAATGAAGAAAATTGATTTTTAAAGTAATACAAATAATATTTCATTATTAACGTTTCCCATAATTTTTTGGGTGCCCATAATACCCAAAAATTGAATAGAAAAAGAAGAATCAAGGGAAATAATAAACAACAGCTTTTTCAACTTTGATGATCAAAGGTTTGGAATTTTATCAATTTAAGGAATCATTAACGTGTATTATGTTGACAAATGGGTAATGTACGGCAAAATATCAGCACCAAAATGGCCAGAATATGTATATTATTAATAATTAAATACATAGTCGCTATTGGTTTCTACTTTGTCACTCCATTTATTTACAGTTTTATAACAATCCAACATTTTTTCTTTCAAGATATGCTGCTTTACCCAGATCACATAGTCAGAAGGTGCAATGTTCGGACTGTAAGGAAAATGAGACAAAAGAGCCAATAAAAATCGGTCATTTTCTGAGCTGTCTTCTTTACGGCATGTGGTTTTAAAAATAACAGATAATTGGTGTGAATAAAACTCCCCTGATTTCCAAAGCTGATCACTTTTATTTCAATTTTTCCATATGATCCCAATTTTCATTTGCCTTTATTGTTTCAACAATATTATCTTTTTCCTATGAATAGTTGGTTTTGCAGCGATTGTATACTTTTGAAAAGATGATAGCCATTGTCTTTTACGATTGCAAATTAGGGCAATAACAAATTGATCGTCATCGGTTGTCGTATGATAATGTTAATATAATATAACACCCTTCTTTTTATGAACATTGGTAAGATAATGAGGTTTATATTCCGGTCTTACTTTCTTTATCCATCCCTTGAAAATGTTAGTGAATTGTACCGTTGCTCAATTCTTATTTTGACCTCAATCCAATCAATATTTGACACATATTTTTTAAATGGATGCCTAACGATGCATAAAGTTAGTATCCACAACCAGTGGCCTAAAAGATTTAGAGGCGTCTGCTAAATCAAAATTTTCTACTTCAAATCAGGAAACCAGTTTCTGAAATTTTCTGACATCAACAATATCGGGGCAGATTTATTTAGTTGATCTTACCACTTCTGATACCGTTTAACTGTGATAAAATTTGTAAATCATGTAGTGTGCGTATTCCTCTTCCTGTTTCAAGTATATAGAATTTTCAATGAGGTTTTTATATTGAATTTATTACTCTTCTTCTAAAACGCAATACTTCATCATCAGTAGTCTCCTCACTTTTGATTATTCGATTACGCTGTTCTATGAAAATTTTGTAAGAAAAAAGTCACTGAAGTCCGTCTCAAAAACTATGTTTCTCAACTACATGAAGAATCCACGACAGTTCTTTATCCGAAGTACCTATCACTAAATAGAGTAATGAATAAAAGGTTGGATAATCTTATATGCTTACTATTTTCCACTTATCGCACAAATTACGTTATGTCAATCCCATGAACGTATTCGGGCCTGGTGAGAAACTCAACCGAGTCATACTGGTTGACGAAAGTGTTAAGGATCAAAAGGTTTACTCACGGTAGAGAAGATGTTATCAGAAAAAATGTTGATTTAAAACCACCCAAATGATACATAATTAAAAGATTAACTAATATTTATGGTATACTGAAAAAAGATAAGCAGATAAAAAGAATAAAATAGAAATAAGTGTTATATTCTGTAATTCCTTTAAGCTTGTATGTAAAGAATCCTACGAAATTCAATGAAGAATTACCGTATTTTCTGGGCAATAACGAGCACCTAACAGATAACGTGTTATTATGCAATCATTTTAAAACTAACTAAATAATTAATAAATAGAATAAAATAGAACATTACGATTGGAAACAATTGTTCCCAAGCAATGTATTGGAGAAGATATCATTTTTCTGCAACCATAAAAATATGGTTTAATCAAGATATGGGGAAAATAAGGTTAGGCAAAATGTAGAGAAAGCGAAATAATCATTATTTTGTTAAAAATCAATAATGATGAGGGACTCCTGTTGATCACATATAATCGATGAAGTAAAAAAGTTATTCACAATCTATTCAAAATTGGCTATTATTTCAAGGGGTTTGACTAAAAATATACAACTACTGGATTTGACTGTAAAAAAATCATTCAAATCAAAATCACGATCAATATGGGAAGAATGGAGGACAACTAGTGGAATATAAAAAATCAGCTAAAATAAAACGTACATCTTCTGATGATAAATGTAACTGGATTGTAAGTGCTTGGATGCATGTTTCGATTCTCTAAATTTGGAGTCAGATAATGATTTTTCTTGTTTTCATTAAATAAATATTGCTCACATTGTTATATAATATTTGAACTTTTATTTGTATGCGTGTCAAGACAGACAACGCGCATCTAATTCAACTTTAAAAAACAATTTTGTGCAGAAAATACGGTATATATATTAGTACTCCCAAGACAGCTGTCATTTATAAGCTAAAGAGTGTCCATTTTGAAGGACTATAGCGCTGGATAACATATTTCTTGAACACAAAAAGTTATCATTTTGTAAAAATTAAGCATTCCTTTATCTTCAAGAAAAGGTCTTAAACTGCACAGCATTTCAAACCAAACCATTGAGTTCTCAACTTCTGACATCTGAATTTTACAAGACGAGAATCCTTGGCTAACATTGGGAAATAGTGCGATCAATGAAATTCGTTTATTATTTATTTATTTTATTTATTGTCGACTATGTGGCCTAACTTATCTGATTAGATTTCGTTCTGAGTAAAACGGAAAGGGGAAATAATTAATCCTTGGATTAAATATACAGAAACCGTCAATCATTATAACTACATGTGATAACGCAAATGATTGAGTGATAGTAAAACTCCCCTTTTATACTTCCTCTTACCCCTGGCTGAAATTGAAATCATTTTCATGGTTGACATGAAAGGGCGAGAGATTGTATTTCTGGAATGCATTGCGAGTTATGATTGTAATTAGAAGCAAAATTTTTAAAAAATATTAACCAATTAAAATTATAATATCAAAATTTTAATGAAAATTATAAAAAATATTTACTTACATAAAAAGAAAAAAGGTCTTCATTCTTCTAAATTTAATTATAGAAATATTAAATAACAATATAATTTAATAAAAAAAATTTATAATAAATAACAATAAATAGTATATTTATCAATAATAATAATAAATATAATAATAAAAAAATTATAAAAATAATATTATATTAGAATTAAATATAATTACAATAATAAATAATAATAATAATAAAAATATTAAATAAAAATAAAATAATAATAATTATATTATATAGAATTTTTTTTGTTTTTATATTATATATTATATATCATTTTATCAACAATAAAAATTTATTAGATACAGAAAACAATTCTAATATTAATAATATATTTTTAATTAATTAAAACACATTTTTAATTAATTATTTAATAATTATAAAAAAGTGGAGAAGCGTTAAAATATTAAGAAATATATTGCAATTAAACGAAAAAAATGAAATGGACGTTTTATGCTCAATAAAATCAGTCATTAAATTTAATTGAAACCGTACAATATTTAGAAGGAGAACATGGAGTCCAACATCGCATATCCCGCGTTTCAATATGTAAAATTTAAGCAATTCATCCGCAATAGTCCCTCGGTGGAAATCGCGGAATTGGGACTTTCAATCAACAAGATTTTCCCATGCTTTTACTGTTGCAAGAGATTGTATTATATTTGTATCATTATTTCCCTGACTCTGCTCGTCGGAATGGTCAGTCTCTTTCTGCTATCATTCGACTGCATCGGCCGATCTCAGATCAATATGCCTTCCGTAGTGGCCGATACGACTTTGCAGTATTTGAACCAGAGAGTCAATTGGATCACCACCAGACATGGGATCAGAATCAATGAAGAAAAGCTCAAGACGTCTGTCCTCAGTGATTATAATAACAGAATCAATTTACTGTGGCTTCAGAAATTTTTTAACAATGAAGAGGTTAATATTTATTTTTCTTATTATAATAATACTAATACAATTATTATGTAAATAAGAAATTATTATTATTATTTAAAAAAATAATTTTAATAA
>JBBMKC010245913.1:0-10610 GCA_037834085.1 Bipalium vagum
TATTATTATTATTATTATTATTATTATTATTATTATTATTATTATTATTATTATTATTATTATTAATTTATTTTTATCTGTTTAACATTATACAATTTTGAATTGTGTTTACAGATCAATTAGTAACAGTAGTCAAGTTCAAAATAAAAAATATTTTTGCTCCAGTGGTCCACGTAATAGTATCACTGGCCTAATCGATGAGATGGACAACACTGGTTCATGACTTTATTAATTTCAAAATAAAAATTATTTCCTTATAATTTTCAGCTGATACCAAAGCTTTCCTGGAAGGCAATCTCAGCACAGAAGTTGGCTTGGTGGTTCTAGATGTTTTATCAACCTATTGCACGACATTTAAGGTTTACTTAGAAAGATAGATTTTTAATTAATCATTATTATTATTTTATTATTTAACTTTATTTATTAAAAATTAATTAATTTTTTTTAACTATTAAATATTTATTAAATTATTTATACATTTTATTATTAACCTTTTATGTTGTAATTTATAATATTTATTATTTGTTATTAAGTGTAAAAAATAAGATTTAGATCTACAAGCATTTTGCAATTTCAATTTTCCATTATTTTGCACATAATAAAAATAAAGTTATTTTTGTTAGTCTGCTTCACTACGGTAAATGAAGTATTCCTCCCTGTAGCCACTCATTTTGTTGTTTAACTTTAAAACCCTGGTTATGTCAATGAAAGAACAAGACATTGGTTTTCAAAGTTCAATTTTGTCAATATTGAATTTTATCTAATTATGACATTGTAAATTAGAAATCCACAATCTTTCTTAATAACATGCTTTTAAAGGCAAAGAAATTTAATAATATTCCTTATAAATCCAATTTTGTTCAAAGAAATCAGGAATAACTGTTCAATTTACTACGTTAGCGCCATTTTTCATCCATGTTATCAAACAAAATTACCGTAATTATTGATATATTGAAATAAAATCATTGTGATATTTGTAATTCGCTAAAAAATTAACCTTGAAATTTTTACTATATTTGCTTAGCAAAACGAGTGTCAAAAACAATCGATAAAAAATGATGTTAATAAAGAAACAATGGGACACCCTAAAATCTTAAGTCGATATTAAATATAAGGATTTCCACTTGAAATTAATGTTTTTATTTTTAATATTTCCATCCATTATTATAAAATGTTTTAAATGAGTTCATTAAAAATGCTATTGATATTGATTAAAAGTGCCATGTCTGAATTCAAAACTGAAATATTATTTTAAAGTTACTTTTGATATGAATGATAAAAAGATATACTTGAAAATATAATGATTTGTTGGTGAAAGGTCTGATGAGCATGATAGATGAAGAAATATTTTTGTCGCTAAACCCTCATAGTTTCCGTATGTAATTTTTAACAGTTATTGTCTAGCATCAAGATGGGCCAAAACTACTCCGTGTCGTTTAACAAGCGTTGTACTTTTGAAAGAGTTATTCTATAATTTTTATTTCTGGACAAGATAACTTTTTGCCATTATTTTTTCATTATATCTTGAATAACTTGATTGAAATAATCCACTCTGGTTACAACAGGCCTGATAATAAAGGATTAACTCTTTAGGTCCAGTCCTTTGTACTAAAAGAAATCAAAAATATTTATTTACATCGGATTTTTTACAAGGTATATTTGCTTACGACGGATATGTGTTCAGAGCAAAATAAAAATTTCACGTGTTTCCTATCGCTTACATCGACTTTGACGTTTGGAATGTATACAGGAAATGATAAAAAAGTTAAAAGTTTGGAACCACTTTCAGGAAAAGACATTATCGTTGCAGTTTCTCTTACAGAAGAGGATCATTCTGAAGAAGACAAAAAATAATAATAATTAAGTACCATCACTTGCATCAATGATTTTAAAGTGTTTTGCCAACACTTATTTATTCGACGATATGTTACGAATGGTCTCAGAAACTTTATGACGAAGTTTATGCATCTTATTAATTGATAAATCTTTTATCAGATGAATTTAGATGATTTTTCTTAGAGGACTTTTATTTAATCGTTAAAAATTGCGGTACTACTTTTCAGAATAATTTTTCATTATGTAAAACTCGTTCTTCTATTACCAAGGTTTATGCAATATTAGGCGTAGTAACCCTTGGATCTTTAAGTACAATTTTTGTGGCAAAAAATGTGTGAACTTTGGTGGAGGTTATATTGAAAAATAAATATAGACTTGATACATGTTTGTTATTAAAGTTGTATATTTATTGCAAAGTCTAAGTACTTAATGGGTACACTATGTATATATTAAATGATAAAGAATTATTTGTTCTTATACTGTTTTTTAGGTGTTGCTTTCATAACTTTTCATGCAACCTATGTGTTAATTGAATGAATCTTTGAGATGAGTAAAAGTAATGGACTTCTTAATATAATTAAATATATTTTACCTTGATGAAATGATGTCGAACTTCATAAGTGATTTCCCGACTCTCCTCGAAAGATTGGGTCTATGTTTATTAAAATTGAAAGATAAATCGAGTATTTATTCTATTATCGATTATTTTATTAGTAATGGTATTAATCGATCTTAAACTTTTACTTTTGGGATTTTTCTGAGAAGATGGAGAAATGAATCAGAAAAATTAATGTTGATTTAATCTAATTTTGTAGCAAGAAATTCTCACTTATACTGCTGATCATGTCATTTTCAAGAAGATCATCGACATTTACCTCACTTTGCTGTCTATCAATCAGTCAGAAACAGTATTGAATCACGTCTTTATCTCTTTGCGAATATTTGTATCAACTTTTTCAAAGGTGAGCTGAAAGATATTTTTTGATAGTTAAAACATTTAGAACTTTGAAAATATTTATAATGATGTGATAATAACCTATATAATAGCCGTATTAATAATTAATTATATTATTATCAATTATAATAATTAAAATAACTCATCTCGAATCAGAATGTTAACTAAATTTCTTTTTAAATGTTGAGAATTGAAATTGTTTAAAATAGTTATCTAGTTGTAATTATTGTATAAAAGGGTGCGCAAATCATCAAAAAATATAAGAAATGCTTTAATATTTCAATTTATTATTAATTATATTAGGTGTTCGTTGAAAATGAGATTTTCTTAACATTTAAGTTACTAAAGCTGAACCATTTGCCGTCATAAACTTCAACAAATATCCTATGAGTTTCGGCAGCTGATTTTCTGATATTGCAATGAAACCATAAAACTTCGCGAAAATGATGATTATCTGATACATATTCCGCCATGTAAATGTATATAAAGAATATATTCCTGTTAATATAAGAAAAGTTTTTACTGAAGAAATTTTGGATCTATTAATTTATATTATGCTTTCCTATTATTTTTAACTATTAGGTGCTATTTTCAAATTGTCACAATGTCATAAGCGATCTCAGTTTACATGCCTTGAGATTTCTTGATACTCGGTTTTCTTCTGTAAGACTTGAAGCTTGTGGATTTCTGTATCGAATGTTGAAATGCAGTTTTGATACTTTCAACAAAGCCGGTTTAAATCGTGTTCATTTGCAAGTCAGTACAATATTTTGCTTAAAAAGTAAATTTTCAATACGACCTTCACCAGATGATCGTTGCGGTATCAAAGATCGATCGAACAGTCGGAGTGAAATTTAATGATAGTCTCAATTATTTGAAAGGACTTGCTGAATTAGAAATGCAAAAAGCTCATCATACGAAAGGAAATGTCTCTCGATCAAATACTCAAATCATTTCTTTGAAATCAAAATCCACAATCAAATCAAGCCTGCAGTCATTCTTTGAAGAAGTTACGGATCTGACTCAAAGAATAAGGACAGTGTTGATGGCTACAGTTCAGATGAATGAGCATAAAGATGACCATGAAATGCTTGTGGATCTTCAGTATTCTCTTGCCAAAAGTTATTCAGCTAATCCCGCTTTACGAAGGTATTTTTTAACATTTTTGCTGCTTCATTTATCCACTTAGATAAAACATCACAATTGATACTTGTTCCGTATTTTAACGTTTTATTGTTATAATATTGGATAGTGTAATAAGTACAACATTATTTTCCTTAAAATTAAAAACGAACTTCTAATCTCAAAATTTTTATTTTATTAAAAAAATTAAATATTATAATTAAACGCCTTAAAAATTTTCGGATGACAAAGAGATAGATATTTGGGTCTCTCACGAATTGTATAAAAAGAACATTTCTGATGGGCATGATAATTAGGAACGAAAAATTAGTTGTCTACAAATGCGGAATTTTCAACGGAACTCAAACGCGCAACTATTTCTGGCAGGTAACAGACTTTAAGGTAAAATCACTGTGGAAACTACATGTATATCATGTCGTGCTTCTGTCGCATTTACTTTTTCTTAAATAAAAAAGTAAGACAGGTCTAAAATGCTGTTTTAGATTTTCAATTTGATTTTCTTCATTCATTCTAAAATTAAGGAGAATATAAAAAATATTTTTTACAATTAAATTATCGCGACAAAACCGAAAATTATTTAATCGATTTGGGATTGATAAATTTGCATTTGAATTTAGCAGTTGAAAATAATACTGAACTTATTCCACAATCCAATAATAATAATAGTTTATTTACATTTTATTCTTGTTTTCAATCTGACTGAAAGCAGATAGAAACATTTTACTATAAATAAATTATATGGGGGAACAGAAAAATAAGAAAAAAAAGAAAACAGTTTTTTAATAACGTATTCCATTTTGTGTAAAATATTTTTATACTACGAAGTACTTTTTATATCTTATCAATGAATCATAACAAAGCATTATTATAGCGCAATTTAATTATTTATTGTTCTGAAGCAGCTAATCTGAAGAACAAGCATCAACACAGATACCTCAGATACAAGAACAATACCTCACCATTATTCAGGAAAATGCTCGTTTTCATATTGTCAAACTTACCAATTCTTTCTTGGTGCAGAATATAATCAAGCGTATCCATAAACACCTTTCTCCACTGATAAGAATGAAAAAATTCAAACCGTGGAAGAAGTAAAAATATTCCTAGAACAATTCTTCGGAAAAACAGACAATATATAAGCTGAATCGTAATTTGAACCGATTTAGAAACGACCTGAACAACATCATATTTCAAGGGAATATTTGTCATAAAATATATGACGATATCTGGAATAAATATTCTTTAATTGCTGATTTTTTGTCCTCCTATATTAACTTTTAATTAGAATTTTCATCAATTGTAATTTTTTATTCGGCTTTAATTGACATTCTTCTTAAGTAAATGTCATTAAATTATTGTCAGCTGCAGTTTTCTGTTTATATAAAGTTATCTGTGAAACCTTTACATCGGATATGTCACGAACTTAGACTAGCAAGACGAGTTTTCGGGAAAATATTGACTCAGTACCCTCCAATGAATATCAGGTTGGCAATATTGACAGAAAGCAGAGTGAGGATTATCCCAGAGCGATTTAATGAAAATCAATACTAAAAATACATGAAACGTTTCCTGAAAATAAAAATGTTGTTTATAATAATTATTTCATAAAAGTAAAATCTTAGAAAACTGAAGAGCTTTATTCAAGATATATATATATTTTATTATGAAACCAAGAGTATAGAGCCAATTTGGCCATATATTAATGATGATTATGACACAATATTTCTGTTTTAATAGCTTAAATTCGTATTTCATGTTTGTCGTTGTCATTAAATGGATTATTTATAGAACTTGGTTGGAAAAGATCTATGGTATCCATAAAAAGAATAATTCGCGATCAGAAATGGCAATGTGCAAAGCACATATAGCGGCAATGATCAGCGAGTATTTGAAAAGAAAAGGTAATCATCATTCAGATTAATTATTTTGTCTAGTAGAATTTATTAGTAATTATCACTAATTTATTAATAAATAAAATATATTTGTCTCAATTTAAACGTGCGCTTTATGTAAAAAAAATTCATGTTGCCTAGAAAAAAAATTTTTTTTTGATGAGCTTTTAGAAATTAATTAAAAATTATTAAGTAATTAATATTACTTTTTAATTTTCATTCACACTTTATTAATAAATCAACAATACTTGTTATAAACAAAAATTGGCTAGCACTTTAAACTTACAAAAAAAATTATCTATTTTTAAATCAATATAAAAAAATGACCTTCACATTTGTTTAATGATTTTAATAAAATAATTAATAACCAAATATGATATTTAATGCATTGTTTTTTAAAATTTTGAGATTTATTTTTGCTAGAGTTTTGTATTGTCAATATCTATCCATGTAAATATTTAGAACTTATTATTGTCTTAAGATCCATATTTCTGAATATCACAACAAAATCAACCAAAACCATATTTTATTCTTGAAAATTCTCTTAAATTTTTAAAAAATGCTTTTTCTCCGCGTTTGATACTCTTACCTTTCTCTTGTGCTTTGTAAATTTTTTTTCTCAGTCGAATATTTCTCTAATAAGTTTTAAAATATTAATTACCCTGGAAATTTTTGTGGGATCAGTACTTTACTCCACGTCTTATAATTGATAATCACAAAATTCGACTTTCAATTTGTTTTATACAGGTAAACATTTGAAATGGGTATATTATCATGTTGTGTAAAAAGTAATATCGGTTATATGACACAAACTTTGAACAAAAATAATTTAGTCATACAATAAAATTTATTAATTAAAATAGTCATCATCTGCTTCTATAACCTTAAGCTAACGTTCCACCAGCATTTCAATTCATGATTTTTAAAATTTCTGATTTTTGGAATTAATGAATTCGTGAAAGGTATTTTCCATCTCGTCTCAGTTTTTAAGAGACTTGCCTGTAAGAAAGTTTAACAAATACCTAAATAAATGGAAATCTGTAGGAGCGATATCTGATGAATAAGTAGGATGGAGAAGTGTTTCGTAGCCGAGATCTTTAAATTTTTGTATAGTTAATTTTGACGTGTGAGGTCTTGCATTATCTTGCAGGAGAATAGGAAATTTTCTGTTGATCCATGCTAAGCTTTAAGGTTTTCATGTACTTTATCAAACATATTGCAGTAAGCATCAGATCTTATGATTTGACCTCGTTTGAGAAACTCAAAATAGATTACAGCAAACATGGAGGACCAGACACTTACCATTGTCTGCTTGGAATGAATGCCTCGTTTTGTGACTTTCCCTGCAAGCTCACTCGCATCAAGCCATTGTCCCGAACGACGAGAATTGCCATTAGTGATTCACTTCTCATTACTGGTAATAACTCTTCAAAAAATGGTTATTGTTGTTACTCAGTACCAAAGAATTGCAAATACTCAGACGCTGAGATTTTTTATTTTCACTCAATTTGTGCGGAACTTACCGATTATGCTTCCACACTTTGCCATTATGATGAAGATGGTTTACATTGGTTTACAACATTGAGAATTTTGGCAAGTTCGCGTACTGTTTGGGATGGATCAGATTCAATCTGCTCTTTTAAAACTTCATCGTCAAGAGCTGGTGGACGTCCTTTGTGAGGTTTATCTTCAAGTCAAAAATCTAAGGAAAGAAAACGTACATACCTATACTGAACCATACGTTCTGTAACACTGTCCTCACTAAATGTTTGCATGATGTTACGGGTTGCCTGGGCTGCGGAATGGTTCGGCTTGAACTCATAATACATGCATAATCCTTTTTTTTCAGAATTCATGGTCATTTCAAATTTTTAAATAATAAAAACGTTACTATTGATTTTAGTTGTATTTCATTTAAATGCACAAAGCTTGTTTCATTAACTTAAAGATTTTGTCGATTAATTTTCAACTAAAATATTATTCCAAAAAATCAACATTACTTTTTACACAACCTGATACAATAAAATATAAAGGTCTCACAGGAAAATTATTTTTCGATGATTTTAAAGTTAGTCTTACACCCGACCATTGTCTAGGTCGATTATATATAGTCTTTCGGAATGAGGCACCACTAGAGAACTGAGTTTAAAAATGGTTCGCAGAATTCCAGTATGGACGCATAAATTCAGAAGGACGAATCTTATGAAACCCATCTGTTCAGTAACTAATATTTATAATGTTCTTGACATGATTTAAAAAGATAAAGCATTGTTGGTAATAGGAAATGAAACCATTTTGTGCAGGCATCTAATGTTATAGAAGCTTGTAGTTGTTGGATCAATGACAATTTGATATCTGAAAAAGAATGTTATGTTAAATGGTATCGAAAAATGCTCCAGAACTTTAAAAGAGGTCTTTCAATTTTAATTTACAGCACCGTCACTGGTGATGAAACATGGTATTTAAAGGTGAATCAAAACCTACAAATTTATTCGGCTTTTTAGCGTTGCAAATAATTTGATTATCCGTTTTTCCGTTTTAAAATAAAACGTGACAACGATAACTTTAGAGAATCTAACAATTTAGATGATTTCCCAAATTAAAGAGAACAATTGAAATCGATAAATTATTCATCATGAGAATTCCACCTACAAAACATCGATTTCGCAGCCATTAAAGAAATAAAGAATTAAAGACACATAGCCGTATTGACTGGCTCGTATACTTGTGCCTTCTTATAGCCCCCCATCATCTTAAAAGAAATTACTCAGTTGATCACTGCTTTTCGCCTGAAAAGCTATGCAGAATTCGAGGAATTGCTATCTGAAGTAACCACTTCAGAATGGAAAAAATACGTCGAAAATTTATTCGATCGCATGTTGACTGTTGATTTAAAGACGAATTTTTTGAAAAGAAATTATTTATCCTTCCCTGCCAAAAGTCTTCGGCCACCTAATAAAAACATATATAATAAACAAAACAAAAGTCAAAGACCATTTATTTTTATAAGTTTACAAAGACGATACCAATTGTCGTTGATCTATTTCTTTCAACAATAGCGGCCTTCCACTTCTTCAAAGTAAAATAAAAAGTAGGCAAGCAAAAATCATATTTGTATTTAAATTAGATTAAATTAAATTTTCGAAATATTTACTAGGTGGCCGAAGAATTTTGGCAGGGCAGTGTAGTTTTAATTTCGATTGCCTTTTTTTCAAAAACTTTCCCAGCAGCCTATTTATTAAAAAAAGATTGGTTACTATATCTCTTTTACTCCTCCCATTCCATCGTTGATTTAAACAGAAAATCTAGTTTTTTTATGTTCCATGATCCTCGTCTGTTATTATTAAAATTTAAAAACAAATTTGTTTTTTACCTTTTGAATATAAAAGCTTTATTAAGTTCAATTTGTAATTCAAATTTTTAACAGAAAACTTTTCCATTTCCTGCGAAAATTTCAAAGAAATATCTCCAAATATACCTATAGAAGAAGGTGGAATGCGCGAAGATTCAGTTCAATTAGAAGTGCACTATACAAAGGTATTTCATTAAGCCATCATTCTGATTGTTCCAAATGATATTTAGGAAGAAGTGATTAGAGTATTACAAGAAGTTGCCCTTGAATTTGATACTGCTGGTTTATGGGAAGTTTTAAAGCATGTTTACCAACTTCTAATTCCCATTTATGAAAAGAAAAGGGACTACGAACGTTTGGCGGAGACCTATCAGCATTTGGGTTCTGCATATTTGAAAATCAAGGACTCCGAGTCCACTAATCAGAGAACAATCGGTTCTTATTACCGAGTTGTGTTTTATGGAAAGGTACGATGATGAAGTGTCGCAACATTTGTCAATTTCTCCATATTCATATCATCTTTTTTAACGGTTAACGTTCAGCCATTTGAGAATTTGGCTGGTAAAATATTCATTTATCGATTCGACAGCGGGAAACAATTCTGCGTTGTGAGAGAAGAATTGCAAAAGCTTTTCTCCAGGAAATATGGAAACGAAAAGGTTCAGATGATTGTGGAAAATCATGTGGACAGATCAAAACTGAATCCCGAGTTGGCATCGGTCCAGGTGACCCACGTCGAACCGTTTTTCAATGACCACGAAAAAGCTGAGCGCCAAAGCATGTTCGACAGACAGTTCAACATTTCGACATTTCTGTTGGAAACGCCTTTTGTGAAAAATTCTCGTTAGTGAACTTTTTCTCTTTCTTCTTTTTTATTATTGGTTTTATTATATTAAAATATTTTCTGAGAGGTTTTCATCGATTATCAATTCTAAATAGTTTTTTTGATTTGCAAGTCATTAAAAATGTGAAAAACCATTAGACCACCCTACACACTTCATGAACGAAAATTGAAGCGTTAGAGTATTGAAATCATGTCTGGTAGTTTCTTGATGGGTCTTTTCAACGTTTGATCGCTTTCTTCCAAGACAATTTTAAAATTTTTTTAATAAACATCTTTTGAAACTTTTAGAAAACCATTCCAATGGCATTTTGAGGTCTCAGCAAACCGATGATTTGAGCATTCAATGGAAACGACGAACTATTCTTACGGTTGACGCCAGTTTTCCACATCTGAAGAAAAGACTGGAAGTTATTGAAACTAAAGAAATTGACTTTTCACCTATTGAAAGGGCTATTGATGAAATCAAAGTATGATTTTTAGTATATCTTATTAATATGGTGATATTAGGTTGTAAAGAAATTAATGGCGGTTTATGAAACTTAATTTTTGCAGTATGAATTAATAAAGAAAAATTTGTTTTATTAATAT
>JBBMKC010245924.1:0-10610 GCA_037834085.1 Bipalium vagum
GATTGATGCACTCAATAAAGTTTTAGGATGGCTTTGATGATTGGACTCCAGATGATTGAACTCCTCGTAGTTGGACTTCAGATGATTGAACTCCTCGTAGTCTCCACAGGTCCTTTGAGATCAGGAAATATTTTTCCTTTTATTTTTCCAGAGCGAAAAAAATTGGGGTCCTGTCCTCAAAGACTAATCTATAATAATCTATAATCTATTTAAATTTACAATTTGATATAAAACAAATATGATTATTATTATCTAATTAATTAAATGTCGTATTGGTTTTCTAATAACTAAATAAGTCATGATGAAAATACTTATTCTGTTGCTTTGAAAGAAGAAGAATTGAATTGAAAAAAAAACAATCAAAAAAGATACTAAAAATTTAATTATTATTTGAATATCTTTCAATCACTAAGCAGAATTACTAAAATTATTTAACTATAAATTTAAGTCTTTGGAATAATATCATCTTGTTCGCTCTTAATACCATTTTTAAGTGAATAATTTTAAGCATATTGTGAAGATTTCGTGACCGAATTGAACAAAAGATGCATTGATATTCGAATACTACCAATTTTTATGATTTAAGCTTTCTAGCGCAAATTATTTCTTATTAATTTTAGAACTAATCTTAATAATTTAAAACAGTATTATAAATTACAATTTCAGTCAGGCTACATCGGTGGGATGATCCTGGCCAAGTCTCTGAATCAGTATAAAATTTTTACATTTTAATAAGAATTTGCATAATACGCAAATTCAATATTATAAATAATAAAAAATTTTAAAGTTGAGAGAAACCCAATTATAATAAGAAATTAATTAGTCGTTCAGTGGATTCCAACATTATATATGGCCAACAGTAATATATATTGCTAAAAGGTACTTAATTTTTTGATAAATTTACAAAAATCACATTTAATTATTTAATATTTAAAATATAAAATAAAATTTAATCATTCTTTTTTATCATTCTAAAAAGTGAACAATTTTATTTGATTTAGAGTCCAAGTATTTTTATTACAAACATTTTACATTATTATTTAAATTTTATTCATAAATATTTTTTAATCTTTTTCTCAATTTTAAAATTCATTTTCGGATTTTTTTGTAAATTTAATGAAACTGAAAATTTTTCTTTAGAATTAAAAAATTGAACTAATTAAAATAACTAAAAAAAATATTAAAATGAAATAATAGTTTATATATTTTTGTTAATTTATGTTTAAAAATGTTAATATAAGCTGGTGTAAATTCAAAATGGGAAATGTGTTTATTTGACGTGATTATTAATTTCGATAAGAAAAAGTAGCGTCATTTAAATCCACGTAAGTTAATTACAGAAAATAGAAAAAAATATTATTAAAATTTCATCCAATATTTTGAATATTTTTAAAAAATTCTAATTTTAGGTTAAATAATCATGTTTGGAGTGGTTTATTTTTGTACTTATATTATTTTATTAAAATTTTATAAAAATAAAGGTCTTACTAAAACCACTGTCCTGTTGTATTATGTTCTTATTGATATCACTTTTAGAATATATAATTTACCACTTTAATAATATTATTATCGTTTTAATTATTATTGATATAATAATTATAATTATATTACTTTTATCTATTAGTAGTATTTGTTAAAGCAATTATCAAGCAGAATCACAATAATTAATCACCTTGCATTTTCATTTTGTATATAGATATTTAAAGATTAAAAAATATTTTTTCCGAATTAAAATTAATTTATCATTATTTCAGTATAACGTAATATCATATTTTAAAATATAGTATATGCCTATGCTATCTATGAAATTTTTGTAACAATCAGTATTTATTTATGCAGATGAAGTTTTTTTTATATCTGAACGTGTTTTATAATATTGGGTTGTTCGGTAAGTCACTTCGTATTTTTTTTAGAAAAAAGTAAGACCAAAAGTTTTATTAGTAATAAATATTTTATTCAATGATGTATTGTTCTTTTTGTTCCAAGACCATCTTTTGCCATCTACCAGGCAATTTGAATATCCAAACCTTTAAAATGACCTAAGTGCTTTAAATTAATATTTAAAGATAGGTAAAAAAAGCTAAGTGACTTTACGAACAATCCAATATAAACAGTTTATTTTTCATTCAATCATCAGTGTTAAAATTATTTCCTCTTCTGTTTTCTATCATTACCCAGTTACTACTTGAATAATTTATAATTTCATGGAGTCTATAAAACAATTCCAATTTGACTTCAATAAAATTTTCTTCTCAATTTACAAAATTCAATACTCTATAAGTCTGGAATCAAAACTGTTTAAACATAATTTTTGAAATGTTCCACTTTGTCTTCAGTTATAGAAAGGTTTTTTTTAGTTAGGTAAACAAATTGAGGAAAAAATGTTTATTGAAGATCGATTTTTTTATTTTGGGATTTTTGATCAGAGATAATTTTATGATTCGTTTTTATATTTTCTACAATTTTTTATTAAATAATATCCCCACATCTCACATTTATTGGTAATAAATATTACTTATAGGGTGTTATTGTTTTGATGCAGTAGTTTTCTTTTATGAATTATATCATTTTTGCCTTTTTAAAATAAACTTTTAAAACTGGTTTTGAAAAGAAACTTTATTTTTTTTATTATTTTATTATAACTTTTTATACTTATGTGATAATTTCATTTACATAACACTTTTCTAAAAATGGTATTAAAATAGCTGAGAGACGGCTATTTGTTAAGTATTGTAAACAATACAATGGATACCTTAAAACGTATTAAATACTTTTTACACCTCAAAATATTCTGTATCTATTGTTATATTCCTCAAACTAAATAGTTTCTTGGACTTTTTCTTTTGTATCGTTTTGATTTTGATCTCCTCGGACAATATTTCACCATGTTACTATTTTCTGAAAATAAATTATTTCTAAATTGTTAGAAAAGCACCTCTTCAAAATAATTATAATTAAATAATAATTAAATAGATATGAAGATGAATCTTAGTACGGTGCTCCAATAATTTATTGCCGCACTTACAAATTTAGTAATGTTGAATGTTTATAACAAATTAACCTTATTGAAAGTATCATATAACCAAGCTGAGGATATGCTAATACTACTGTTAAATTTTATCAAATTTTTAATAATATTCCATAATTTAATTAAAAAGGAACTAAAATTTAGCAAATAATTCCAAAAATTTATTGCCGCACTTTGCAAAACACAATTTGTAATCATCAAAATGACAAATTTAAATATTTTTAAAATGTTAATATTTGGTTGAACTTCCATGCGAAAATATGGTTTATCTATTTGGCATGGAATTTAAAAATGCTTGCAAGACGCTACCAACAGCGAAGTACAGTATTTTGTAGCTCTTGAATAGATTGATATTGTTTCGCTACCGCATACACATGATGAGCATGTATTCCTTAGAATATCTTATTCTTCAATACCATATTCAAAAAGTTAAAAATTAACTGAAATTTATTTATTTATTTTATTTGCGGAAATAAATTATTGGAGCACTGTATATACATACATATACTCCAATAATTATAATAATGCATAAGGAAGATTATTTGAAAATTTTAGAAGAAAATTTGTTAGAATCTGTGCAACACCTTGGTCTTGAGACTGACTTCAAATTCCAGCATGACCAAGACCCAAAACATACGGCCAAAATTATTACACATTGGCTTTATCAATTCGGTGTAAATGTCTTGAAATGAATTGGGCAATCACCGGACATGAAACCAATTGAAAATTTGTGGGCTTTTATGAAGAGAAAACTCAAAGGGAGAGAAATTACTGGAAAAGACACGTTGAAAAAGTACATCTTGGAAGAATGGGAACAAATTAACCCAGATTTCTGCAAAAAATTGGTTACTTAGATGAATATGAGATGTAAAATGATCATCAAGAATAGGGGTGGTCCAATTAATTATTAAAAACAAAATTTTGATAAAAATTTCTT
This sequence comes from Bipalium vagum, assembly GCA_037834085.1. NCBI lineage: Eukaryota > Metazoa > Platyhelminthes > Tricladida > Geoplanidae > Bipalium > Bipalium vagum. The sequence goes on from JBBMKC010245924.1 coordinate 3,966, forward strand.
GTACGCTTATAATAAATGTATTCGTATGGTTAATTTTCGTATTAATCATTTTCGAACATTCAAAATTAATTTATTCTTACAATTCTAAAACAACTATTTACATATTCTTATTCTTATTGTATATCCGGGATATCTATTATACTTGAAAACAATAGAATTTTATAAAAAATTTTTTCTTTTTTAGTGAAATTTTAATTTTTTTATTTTTATTATCGTACGGATAATTATTGGAGTATATGTATATACATTTATCAAACACCATTTAGTTAGAAAATTCTTAACTTTTTATCTTTATTGACTAACCGTGCTACGATCTACTTTCTCTTTAGATTTGTTAATAAAATTTTTAATATTTTGAAATATTTATTTCATTTATGTATTTTTCATTTCATATTTATATATTTTAATAATCGTAAAATAAAGTTCATTACTTACGTCAAAACACCTCTTTTCTACCGGTACTTTTCTTATGCTTTGATCGAGATAATAATAATAATCGAGAAAATGTAAGATAAGATATGAAACTTTACCATACGAATTACATTATTTAATTTTCTTATTTTTTCGGTTATGGTATTTTATTATCTTAAAACTTCTTATCTAAATGGACTGAATAATTTAATATTTTGAAGAGGTGCTTTTCTAACAATATAGAAAATATTTATTTTAAGAAAATAGTAACAGTAAAATATTGTCCGAGGAGATCAAAATCAAAACGATACAAAAGAAAAAGTCCAAGAAAACTATTTAGTTTGAGCAATTTAATAATAGACACAGAATATTTTAAGGTGTAATAAAGTATTTAATACGTTTTAAGACCTTTAATATTTTTATATTTCAACTTGTTAGTCCCATGCAAATCATAAATGAAGAGAGTTGAATAATGTATCAAATTTATTAGGATTACTCTGCTTTATCGTATCAATTTGTGATTTATATAGAAAAGTATATCATTTTTCCTCTGATGTGATGTTGCCATTCTACCTAATTTTTTAAAAGAATATACTTAACTCTATATTATAAAATTCTTAAATAATACTAGTTATGTGTCATTATCATTATAATTTCTTTCAATATCTTTATAGATCTATAAATCTTCCAATCGAAAGCAAGCCTATTGTTAAATGTTTCTAGTATTAATAATTTTTTAAAATAATTAGAAATAATTTAAGTAATTAAAACAAAAATACAATCTTTTTATTTTCCAATGTATAGACAATTGTGAGTTATTTAACAACATTATTTAAATACCAGGTATAATTTATATCAGTAATTAATTATATATTAATTAATTAACTATTAATTATATATTATCAATATAAAGTTTTTTTAACTAGCAAAAACAATTTTTTTATTTTTTAACCTTAAAAACTAAGTTCAGTTAATGTATTTCGTTCATAAACAATCTGAAACCTGGGAAACTAGCTCTTTGTGTAGAAAAATGATACGATTGTTGTTATTTTTCGGTTTATTAATTGATATTATCGATAAGACTCATTAATTTTCCTATATATTTAAAACAAAGTATTAGATAGATACAATTTCAAAATTATTTAAAATAAATCGTAAATTCTTTCTATAAATCTTTAATTAAAGAAATTCTCTAAGATAAACATAAATTTTTTCTTATTAAAACAAAAAATTTGTTATTTTAATTCACTTCATTTAAAAGAAATAAAATTGATCAATAATAATTTTTTCTATTTGATTTTTCAAGGATCAAACTTGAAGTGTAAAATACTAATTATATTTATTTTTATGAAAAAAAAATTTTGCTTTGAATTATTCTTTCAATTTTTTGTAAGTTCACTTTCATTAAAATGTCATTATCAGCTCACTTTCGAGCCGATCAAGTGGTCTTGTGATTTGAGATATTGAAAATCTGTCAAAGCAAATTTATTATAAAAATACAGGTTTAGCAGAATTTTTTAAAATGTATCCTTACTTGTCCGTTTTCTCATCGAAAATTCTCAATCTTGGTGGTTAGGTTAATTTATAAGAAAGGAACTAATGTTTAGTTGACTGACATAATATTTCCATTTATTCGCACAAAACCTGTATTTGTAGTAAGTAATATTTATTTATTTTTATAATCTGAAATCAGAGATTATGGGTTTTGTCTAAATCATGCTGTCAGATGATTTATGTAAAATTTGTTTATCTAAAATAAATAATCATTTTTCATTATGATTAATAATTTTTAAAATTTTTTTTATTTATGAAATGTTTTTCTGTCTGCATTAATCTGCATTTTATTATAGAATTCAAAAAAATGCCAAATTCTGATCCCCTAGAAAATTTATTACCATCTCTTATCCAGTCTTTCAGTATAATATTTCTAGGATATATAGCTGTTCGAGCATCTCTCATTCAGCCAAATTCCACGGCTTTGGGAACTTATGTAACAAAATTTGCTTTACCAGCTTTATTTTTTCGGGTGAGAAATTGAATGTTTAGATTTTTCATTAAACTTTCATGTTGCGTTTTTACATTGACTTCTTGTTATTACCAAAGTAGTTCATTTAAACAAAATTCTCTCTTATTAAGGAGAAATATATAATTACACTTTACAATTTTATACTTTGACATATTTATTTTGATCTTTGAATTAGTTTTCTTTGTTTATTATTCTTAGTAGATTAAAATAAGAATAATGTCATTATTTCCAATTTTTATAATACAAAGATAAATTAAATTTAAAGTTATAAAAAATATTTGGTTACTTAAAATATTTACATTAAATTGGAGTTACCGACATAAACGGGCATATTAGCAAATATTTTTAACATATTATGTGCAAAGATATCTAAGTTGAACAACACTCAAGAAGACGATGCCAGGCCTTGAATTCAGTTAATATTTAGATTTTTTCGAAAAATAATCACTTAGTCATACCACACTCAAAGATTCAACAAAAGTCTTCAATGCATTCATATCGAGTTCCATCTGCGTCTACTGTATGTGTATGTTTGGGGCAGATCTCTGTAACGAAATTTTGAACCATCTTTGATGTTTTCTGGTACCTAGTACTTCAATGTATAACACGGAATTATTTTTTCGCTGTTTTTATGACATTTTGTATTTAAATACAATGTTTTTTTACCAACTGTCTAAAACATGCTGCAAATTTTGTTACAATTAATTTTAAAATTAAAAATTTTTTTTTCAAAATGAAAAACAAATAATATTGATTAAAAAGTTTAAACAAAACCATCTTTCACTTTAACAACGAAATTTTCGTGACAACCAAATATATATTTTGGTAAACTTTAGTCTGATGGACAATTTTGAAGCATTTAAAGAATTTCTTTATATCCAGTATCATTCATACGGAAATAAGTGATATTTTTTAATAAATAATAAAACTTATAAAAAATAAAAATTTATTTTTCAATAGACCAAATGAACATTTTATTATACATTTTTTTTCCAGTCTATGGCTACCATAAATTTACAACATGTGAACTGGCTCTTCATTTTAGCTGTATCACTTGGAAAATTATCACTTTTTATTATAACAATTTTATTGACTTTATTAATAACAAGACCTGTTAATTTTGGAATGGCGGGTATTTTGTCCATGTTCATTACGCAGTCAAATGATGTAGCTCTTGGTTATCCAATTTGTAAGTTCATTTTATTCTTTATTTTTCCATTCAGTGATGTTTTCTTAGTACTTGGATTGTATCCGGATTTAGCAAAGTATATTTATCTGTTTGCACCAACACAGTTAGTCTTCATCAATCCTCTTTGTTTTGTTTTATTGGAATTGCACGAGAGTCGGATAGAAAAACTGTCCATGTCAGCCAGTTCACATACACCACTTACCAAAAGGATCCTATTGGTTAGAATTTTTTTTGAGATGACACAACGATTTGAATAGTATTTGCTTGGTTCATCTAATAAGCATTGTTGTGATTTCGTGATGATGTTGTCAAGAAGGCATGTCAAGTTGCTTCGCTCATTTATCATTCCTATGAATGATTTTGATTGTTGTTATACACTTCTAATCTAGACGAAGGATATTTTGAATGTAATGGACATTTGTAAGAAAAAATGGAGAAAACTTTAATATTTCATGTGTTAAACGATTTTTTAGGAAATCGTTAAAATTAAAGGAAAAAATAAGTATACATACATTAATTAGATTAAGATTGATTATTTATCTTCGAAAGATCAATAATTATAATTGGTTTAATTTACAAAGTCATATTTCAGGCATTGTTTTAAATCCTGTTTTCTTTTGCATCTACAAATTTCACAAAGTATTTCCATAAATCATACAATAGCAAAATCATTAAAAAATTGGAAATTAATAATGGGTCGTTTCATAATTTTTATATCTATTCAATAAAATCAATTCTAGTTGATTTAATTGGTCATATTGATTATTTAATTATGCAAAAATTTAAGAAAGATCAAACAATTGGTACCAAGATGATGAATGATCAACCGACGAGAGACCTTGTTCTCTTTGAATTCCGTAATGGAACAAAGAATACGGAAGGAACTCAGAGCTTTAGTGAGGTGTATTTCGGAGTACTGGATGTCGAAACGTCAGTATCGGTTTATCAGATTTTGAAAAGGAGATTTCGATTTGGATGATCGTCAATGAGGACTTTCTATGACAATTGACTAAGATGGAGATTAACGGTCTTAGATGCAGTGACAATATACCGTCATCGTGAACAATGTCGTAAAAGGAGTCTTCTATCAATTGGCAGATTTCCAAAAATCTGTGCGACTAAAAATTTGTACATCACTGCTTTCAAGACACCAGAACGCTTCATTTTTGTTACTAGGGATGAGAAATGGATTGCGTACAAAAATCCGAAGTACCAGAGACAACGGGTTTTTCTGTGACTAAGCACATTATCAAGGATAAAGACCAATTTTAGAGGAAAGAAACTGCTTTTGAACGATTGGTGAGGTATAACTGGTGTTGTCCATTATAAACTTTTATAAGGTGGGCAAAGTATCACATCAAAATTTTATTCTGATCAAATAAAAAGTCATCGAGAAATTTCTGGCATTGGCAATCAAAAAGGGGTCATTTTAGTAAAGTTTTTGTAAAAACGATATAACTTATGAAATCTTTTGTTGTTGTTATTATTATTTTCTGAAGTTTAATGAAAGTATTTTAATTTTAATTATTTTTAAAAAATTGCCAATGGAAATGAAGTATTAAATTTACATAAAAATTCTCCTTTATGTAAAAAAATATTGATGCAATTTTGTAAAAGAATAATCCAAGTCCAAATTATTATTAAATTTTGTTTATTAATTGATTAATAATTAATTGTAAAAATGACTTAAATTTTTTTGCTAAGACATTTTAAAAATTATTTTTTAATTCTTTTTATTTCATAAATTTTTCTTTTTTTAAGAAGAAGGGATATTTCAAATATTATATCACTTATTATTATATTTTCTTAATTCCAACATATAAAATTTTTTTAAATGTCTATCGAAAATTTTCTCATTGAATATTTTAAGTTTTAATATTTTCAACTTTCGAACTAACTTGACTTAAATCTGTTGAAAGGAAAAGAAATAAAGTATTTCGTTGTTGAAAAGTAAAAAATGTATTGAAATTTCAAATGAAGCACTCTTTTCTCTTAAATATGCAATATCCATATTTTATGCAAATGACAGAGTTTTATTATTAATAATATAAATAAAAATAAAAATAATAATATTATTAAATTTTATAAATCAAATATTAATCTTTTAGATTATTAAAAATGTTATCTTGAATCCCCTTGTTTACATGACAATCATCGGAGTTATATTCAATTTCATTCTATCACACCATCTGCCATTAGTTATAGACAAAACTCTGGCAATATTAGGTGAGATATTAGTTTGTATTTTCGTGTGATAATAATAATAATAATAATAAATAAATAAATAAATAATGAAAATTTATTCTAAAGATTTGATTTTACAAATAGATTCATTAAAATCGAAGGTTAACCTTATAAATTACTTGAAATTCAAATTAAAACAGTCTATGACGAAAAAGTGGAAACTACTTAATATTTTAAAAATATAAATATTTGGATTTTCTAATAAATATAAATAAAATTATATATTTTTATCTTTAGTTAAATTTAATTAAGTTAACTAATTTTATAAATCACATAAAGCCGAATAAAATTCTAATTGAATCTTTTGTCAAGCCCGGATAATAATTTAAAATATTGATTTCTCCACAATTTTTTTAGTAAAGCTCATTTAATGATTAATTTAGGATAAATATAATTTTCTTTGAGATTGTGTAAGTGACTTTAACAGTGAAAAGATTATATTATCATTAGGTCCTTTTAGTTATACTGTATAATTTTTTATATTGTCTTTAAATTTTTATGTCAAAAATAATTTTTCAGTGATATTGAAATATTTTTTAAATTAAAAATTTTGTTTATATATATATATAAAATCGAGATAAGTGTATCAGAAATTAAAAAAAAATTACTTAATGCCATAAAAATATAGAACAAGTTGGACAAGTTGAAGAATTAAGTAAGCACAATGAAATGATTACATAAAAATGTTTTATTATTATTACCAGGTTGAGTCAAAAGTCATTAGCGTTTTTATTCAATATATTCAATTACAAGAATAACAAAAAAAAAATCACAA